>JAPFBL010000310.1:167500-473396 GCA_026182355.1 Hermatobates lingyangjiaoensis | reverse complement strand
GCTTTGTGTAATTTAAAGTTATAATATATTATTTATATATATATATTATTATATATATTTTTTTTGTGTGTTTGTGTGTGTGTTTGTGTGTGTGTGTGTGTGTGTGTGTGTGATTGAGTTGCTTATTGATGAAGTAATACAACTAGTGGAGGTACTTGAAAAGATAAGAGGCTGCGCGAGGTACTATCTTGGACAGCGTGGCTCTAAAAGGCTCCAAGTGGCCTACTTGCTCAATTGAATGACTAGCGCCTGAGCCAAGTCTATCCTTATCTTCCTTATTAAAGCCACTCATTACACTCTCTGCCTGTTCCAGTAACAAAACCACAGTATCCTTTTCACCTAGAATTTTACTTTCCAAATCATTAAATAAAAAAAGTTCATAAAAGCTTATAAAAATATCTGCTTAATTTTAAATTAACATATCAAATTTTACATTTTAACTGTCAAATCAACATATTTTTACATATCAAATTAATAAACTGAAAGTGCATCATAGTTGTTTTTAAAGATATTGGAGTTCAATAAAATCAATTATTTACTTATAAATAAAGTTGTTTACTTATTACATATAAGTAAACATATTGCAATGAAGACAAGTTTTTTCTTCTTTAGTATGAGTAAAGTATAGAGATGGTGAAAAAATTCGATCTCGAGAATTTGACAGAATTACATGTTTTGAGGTCCCAGAAGGCGTTTTAAGAAATTTTTTCGATGTTGTCTGTATGTGTGTGGGTATGTATCCAAAGTTTGTGGCCATGTTACAATCCAGAATCTTTGATGGATCAAATTGATATTTTACTGAAAATTGGTCGTCATAGTATAGATGAGCCCTATTGTTTGTTTGGGAGGAATTATATATAATGGGAAAGTAAGTTTTTTTTGCCAAAAACCTGTTTCTCACAATCATTGCATCTTGTGTTTAGTCTCCCTCTCTTTGCTCTCTCAAAGCTGAGACAATACATACAAATAGAAACTGTATGTTTTCTATTTTATTTGTGTTTTTTTTAGTAACTTTCAACTATTGCTGTCCATTCCCGATCGTTTTCATAACATTGAAGCATATACGAGCCAAATTCTAGCATACCACCGTACGGGTATGCTTCGTACAGGTGAAGTATTAACCGTACGAATGTACGGTTAATACTTCACCCGTACGAAAAAAATGAATTAAATGTATTAACAATAGGAATTATAACAAACTTTGTATAGTAATCTTTGTCAGCGATGAATGACAGACACTTTGGTGCAATTTTTAACATAAACCCTCAATCATTTTTTTGTCCACATTAATTTATAACATATTTGTTAATTTGACAAAACAAATCATACTAAAAAACAGCAAATAAATAAAAAAAATACATACTACGCTGAATTAAAATACTTTTAAAATTTAATTTAGGAAGGCCTCAACTCTAGTCAAAGATCTCATAGTTCAGATAATTTTCCCTGTGGCAAAGTGTTTACAGGATTTGTCTCGTTAATGTCCCATCGCGAAGGAGAGTTATTTGATCTTCACATACTATTCGCCAGTAAGCATTCTATAGCAGTTTTGGACCATCTGTGATTAACAGTACCGAATCCTGAGGGCTGGTTTGTGAAGCAGTCACATGCTTGCAAGCATATTTAATACAAATCATGAAACTAACATCACAAACTCTGCTGCGTCTCACTGCTTGAAGAGTTCAAAGAATACAGCGAGTGTCCAGAGATCAAACGAAGTGTATACAATACGATACTCACAGCGCTACACAGACTCCAACAAAAAGTATACGACGGTTATCTGAACAAATTCAATACAATAAATCTAGTTTTGGATTCATTTGAAAATAAACAGATAGTATTATACAGCAATTGCATTCGATGAATGCATGGGTAAAAACAACCCAGATAAACCACTAGAATTCTCTGATTTGGAATTTAACCCCCTAACCAACCATTTTTTTTACAAAAACGTTCTTTTTTCAGATCAATTTTTTGTTTTGAAGTTCTTTACTTTATGCTGAATACGTAATTCAAGTTTATTTTTAATTTTTCATCTATTTTTGCATGCAAATGTAATTTGAAATTACCCCTTTTGGTAGAGACGAAATAACTTGCCACTATGCAAGTTGCTAAAAAAATTTTTTAGCACATTTTTATTTATTTTTTTCTCACCAAAAATTAATTTAATGAGGAATACACAATTGATTATTCAACTTTGTTCTTTATTCAAAAACGTAAAAGAAAATGAAGTGTACGATAACACCCTCAGGCATCAATGGAAATGTCGAGTAAAGCCGCTCCCCTACGTTTTTGAAAGCGTAAGTTTTAGCGAGTTAACTCGCCAATGACTGAGAAATACAATTTGAGTGATTGCGAGTGTACATGTCTCTGCCGAGTAAGGGGTTAAGTAAATCAAGAGAGGACCCAAGCATCCCAAGCAAGGCATTGTTTAGTGGTGAAGTAAGTTTTAACCTGTCAATGGAAAGGTTAATCGGAGTTAATGGAGTAAAGACAACTCCAATCATAATGTCATACCAATACAGAGAATAACTTGAAAGCGAACTAGTCAAGCAAAACTATCTGACCATTTTTTTGAATTATTATATTATTGAAATATTTTAAGCACGACATTATTTTAAAAGAACGGATTTTCCCAAACACTGATCACCGAAAATAGTACTTTGTAGTTTACGTTCAGTAAGATGGAGCTTAAACTAAACTCTTACAGCGGTACTGATATCAGCAATTTCAAAGTGCTCCGGACAATACTCTGATTTCTACCTCTATTGGCGGAAATAAACTATACTTAGTGTTTTCATCTTTTGTTTCTAACACCCAACTTTATGGCCTTTCATTGTTGGTACTGATTTAAGGAGATTAGTGCAGTTTAGTTATTATTTAGTACCCATTCAAGTTATGAGGGAGTTACGTTGCAGGGTTGATTCTAATTTTGGAAATCCTAAATGTTACTTCATTTAAGTTTGTTTGAGTAGGGGGTTTTAACAAGTCCTCCTGTATCCTATAAGCCGGAGACCGGCTGCTTTACGTACTCTCCGAGGGATGGCTTGCGCAAGGCTTTCAATAATCCACACCAAGATTTGACCAAGATTCAAATCTGTAACCATCAAGTCCTCAATGCATTCACTATTTGACAACACAACATGACTCCCCAGTGTTTTGTTTCATCATATCATCGTGCCTCCAACCAAAGAAAAGTCAAAGCGATAATCTCATAGGGGATATCAGCTGCCCAGTCAATGTCATTCAGGACATAAGTGGGTGTTTGATTACGTCATCTCTGAACTGTGTAAATATTACGCGGTACTTTAGAACACTCAGCTTTAATACAGTGCTGAGTGCAGCACCACAGTCCTATTGCACTCAGTGTACTCATCCCTAAAGCATACACAATAACTAACATATAATTATAATATAGAATTATTATTTCTATGCATTATTTAGACCCTAGGACAATATAACTTTAGGTCGCAAATTATTGAAAAGGATGATTAGCCCTTATTATCATAATATAAAACAAACACTAAAAAAAGTGACTTTCCCATCATGCATAATTCTTCCCAAAAAAATAGGGATCTTCGTCTTTATGGGGCCCATTTTTGTGTAAAATATCAACTTGATCCATCAAAGATTCTGAACCGTAGCGTGGTAACAAGCAATGCTGACACACTCACCCACCCACACACACACACAGACATCATCGAAAAAACTTCATAAAACGACTTCTGGGACCTCAAAACATGTAATTCCGTCAAAATCTCGAGATCGAATTTTTTCACAATCACTATACATTACTTATAGTAAATTATAATTATGTTATAAAATTGTAATAATTATAATTGTAGTCAGTGTAATGTGTTTATTCAGACTGGACAGTTGAACTTAAAACTTATGCTTATAATCAGGCTAATTTTAAACGACTACTGCAGTGGTTTCCAAGTGGGTCCGCGGAACCCAGGGGGTTCCATAACGGACTGTTTGGGGTTCAGTAAAAAACATTTTTCTAAATTTTATTTTTTTTAGTGGGTACCGATTTATTCTGTGTTCCCTGTTAATCATGAAACCGAAAAATATGTATATCTACTTATACCCATAAGTAGAAGTGGTCAAAATATTATTCATATCTAGGATTAATCACTAGTCATGTTCTGGAGCTATCTGAGTCCCAAATTTCCTTCTATTCAAAAATAGCACTTCACACATTACTTCAACTTCCCACTACCTACTTATGTCCGAAAAATCGTAAAAACCGGATTTTCCTTTTTACTGCCATAAAAACTAAATACCGAAGTAGACTTAATTCTGGGGATGACTTGAGAATCAAACTCTCAACTATAAAGCCAAAAATGATTACAAAATAAACTCTGTGTTAAAATTAATAGTAATTATGTTTTATGTGTTACGTACTTATAGAAAACTAGCAAACGTACCCGTCATGACGGAAGCAAAAATTCTATTATACCATACTTGGTATTTCAAAATAAGTTTCAGCTTGATATGTCTTATGGTGGCTGAGTTTACTTGTGACAAAACTTTACGGACAAACCGACAAACTGACGAACCGACAGAAATTTTTCTAAGGGTGGATTCGGTTTCTCCAATGTATGAAACGTAAAGAAAACTTGAAATGAGTCAGTTCTAAGCAATGTAAAGACAAAATCATTATTTTATTTATATAGATATTAAAATTGAAATCTTTTAGTTTTGAATTTTTATTCAAAAAACATGCATTGTAGTAATATTACTTTTTAATTGTTATTCAACATACATACTATTTATAAAGGTATATGAAAATATTTATATTATGATTGTATAAAATCATTAGAATCTGGGGTTCCCGGAAAAGTTACTGAAGCAAAAAGGGTTCCGCGTAGAAAAAAGTTTGAGAAACTCTGGTCTACTGAACAGTTAAACGTTTGAGATTTTTAAAAGGCCATAGCCGCTTCTATATTCATATTCAGGAATATCACTTGTAAAATCTAATATGTCGTGTACATACTAACTTTGATACATTAAATTGCATACATTAAATACATTTAATCTTAACTTTGATACATATCATACATCAAACGTGTTTCCTTTAACATTTTCGGTTTTAAATAAAACTGAAAAGTCTGTATTGAAGGTCTGATTTGAACTTGAAAAACTACCGATTCCTGATAAACAGTTTTTATTCCATAATAAACATATATTCGAATATGAAAATACTATTCCAACGGAGTATTTAACCAATTAAAAATTGGAAGGTAACAAGGGAGGTATAACAGAAAAAGACACTGTAGTAGATATTTCGAAAGGTTCTTCATCATCAGGAGAAGATTGGAAGACAGACAGAGAGAACGTAAAAAAAAAAGAAAGAGAGATATCATCGAAAGCAGAGACGACTCCTGATTGACGAACACGGCTGTTCCAACTATCCACTAGAGCAGAGTTCTTCAAACTTTTTTCGACATGGAACCCTTTTTGGTTCCAGTAACTTTCCCGGGAACCCCAGATTCTAATGATTTTATACAATCATAATATAAATATTTTCATATACCTTTTTGAATAGCATGTATGTTTAAAAACAATTAAATAGTAATATTACTGCAAAGTGTATTTTTCGAATAAAAATTCAAAACTAAAAGATTATAATTTTTGTATTTTCCGCAAGAGTATAACACATAAAACAGAATTACTAGCAATTTTAACACAGTTTGTTTGGTAATTAATCATTTTTGGATTTATAGTTGAGAGTTTGATTCTCAACTTAGCCCCAGCATTAAGTTTACTTCGGTATTTAGTTTTTATGGCAGGTTAAAGGGAAAATACAGTTTCACATAAGTAGATAGTGGGAAATGTCAGCAATGTGTGAAGTGCTACTTATGCAATAGCAGTAAATTCGGGAATCAGATAGTTCCAAAAACTGAATAGTGATTCATCCTAATATAAATAAAATTTTGACCACTTCTTCTTATGGGTATATGTGGATATAAACATTATTCGGTTTCATAATTCACAAGAAATATAGAATACATCCATACCCACAAAAAAAAGATTTAGAAAAATTTTTTTACTAAATGTTTTTCACGGAACCTCAG
This sequence comes from Hermatobates lingyangjiaoensis, assembly GCA_026182355.1. Classification (NCBI taxonomy): domain Eukaryota; kingdom Metazoa; phylum Arthropoda; class Insecta; order Hemiptera; family Hermatobatidae; genus Hermatobates; species Hermatobates lingyangjiaoensis. The sequence goes on along the minus strand of JAPFBL010000310.1, from coordinate 467,316 downwards.
ACAGCCGTTAAGGAACCATAAAAATCATTAAATAGTAAACACAATAGTAAATAGTATATTAAATAGTAAATTTAAATAGTAAAATATAAAATATAATAAAATATAAAAATATAAATAGTACTATTAATAGTAAATAGTAAATAGTATATTAAATGGTATAAAATAATATATACCATAGTAAACAGTAGAATAATTAATAATTGATACAATGTTAGAAGAATTTTATTAATAAAACGTAAATTAGTTAAAATAAAATAATATTTTAGAACTAAATAATTTAAACGTAACAATACAGAATAAGAGAACAGAATATGAGAATAACATCGTGTAAGACTAGAAAGTAGTAAGGGAAATTTTGGAAAAAAGGTAAAACTAGCACAATAAATAACTCTTTTCAATGATATTAAAAGATGCTTTTTGCATGTAGGGATAGAGGAAATCATTTTGATAGAGTTGATAAATTCGCTGAACCTTGATAACGACTACAAGGTTATTTTTGCATGATGTATACGGTGGTAATTAAATTAAATATTCTATTTTCCTGGTGAGGTGCAATGGAGATAAAAATATAATATTACTACAGATAAGAGTGGATAGTTTAAAGAAGAATTAATTCAACTTTAATATTGAATAGATAATTAATATGTTTCCACTGATCGTAATTATGATAATCAATACCTTCTGTATTAAATCATTAGTTGTACAATCCGCAATTGTGTGGTATTTACTTATTCTGATAATGGATAAATAAACAAAAGTCTCCACACAAATGAAGTTTTATCATCATCAGTGTTCATCATCAGGAAGACACTACAATTAAAATTATATCTGAGGAGTTACAAAATTAGAGTGAAATAATAAAATTCAATTAAGAGAATTAATGACATACCCAAGGATGTGGAGATGAAGGGTTTGTCCAATTACCTCTGGTCATTCAAGATTACAGAATTACCTTCTGTATTCTTGCATTATCTTTCAATCAACGTAAAATCTAATTTAAAACACATATATTAAAACTAAATTTCCCAACAAGAACATATTTGAATTCATTTGAAAGTTTTATAAATAATTTGATGCTATAACATAGAGGCACAATTAAAAATGAAAATTGCTTAGAAAAAAATTAGAGCTATGATTAGGTGAAATGAACATTGACACAGAATAGAAATGCGCAATATGTATCGTAGGCGCTAAAGAAGGAAGCACATGCTGGGCGAATAATTATTGATATACTAAATAGAGACCTATGAATCTCAAATTGAATTCTATTCAACTTTTTTTAAAAATCATTTCCCATCCAATTTATTCTTTGATAAGAGTAACTTTGTTTTACTGGCATTATTTAAATTATAAACTCTAGGTTATAAGGTTTTTCTTTTTATTTATTATAAATGGCCATAATAATGTCAAATATAAATAAATTACTAGAGATATTGAATTTCATATTATAATAACATATAAAAGTAACTTTGTTTTACTGACATTATTTAATTTGATAAACCCCATATTACATGATTTACTTTTTTATATTATAAATAGTCACAATAATATCAAATACGAATCTGTTATTAGAGATATTGAATTTAATATTATATTATCAAACAGTATAACAAATAATACCATCCTTCTCTTACTGCCTATGAACTTCTTATATTTCCTAAGATCTACCTCTTGAATTTCATAATATTAAATACAATTTAATCACCATCGAAGAGTGATTATGTTTTGTTATTATTAAATTGATTAAAATTTAGTTGAGACACTTCATTTTCATTCTCGAGTATGAATGAATGCACTTATTATTTCTAATATATTATTTCGTTTATCGTAGAACATTATATACCTACAATTAAAACAAATAATATTTTAACTTATTCAAAATGGTTCTCCTTAGAATTAATAGATAAAATTAAGCAAATTAAAAGATGTACCATTTACTCTTCAAACAAACTGGTGATAGTAAGTACTGCAGTAAATTTTCATCTTTTAGAGATGAATGTAAAACTTTATTTGAGGATTGTTATAAAAGATTTTTAGCTGATGTAGGAAAAACAGTTAAGAGTAATAAAAAATTCTGGAACTATTTAAACTAATAAATCAAGCACTGCTATGTCTTCTAATAAGTATTTGAATTAACAGTCGTCCTTACATGGTTATAGATACGATTTCTAACTTCTTTGCTAAATATTTCTTTTCTGTTTTTGATCTTCCTTCTTCATTTACTTCTTTATCATGTTGTAATAGTCATAATATAGATATTTATTGTTCCAACATCACGTCAAACATATTGAAAACATAATTTCTAAATTGGAAAGTAATAAATCTCCTGGTCCTGGCAATAACACTCCAATCTTTCTCAACAAGATGGTATTTATCTTAATAGGTTAACGTCTACTAATTTACCTTTCTTTCTAACTTATATCCTCAATTCTATGAACTCTGGTTTGTAGGATGATGTTATTTTAGTGACTTAACTAAAGCAATTAATAAGACAGATCATGGTATACTCTTTTCTAAATTGCATGATCCTGGTATTTTAAAAGACATGTTTGGCTGGCTGCAAAGATACTTCACTAACTGAATAAACCTTACAAACTTAAATATCGTTAAAGTACAGCATTTAAATCAAACCAGTTCTTTGGAACATCTGGAGTTCCTTATATTGGTCCAAATTGTTTTCAACATATTGGTCCATTACTGTTTTCAATATTTATCAACAACATTTATTCTCTACTAATCGTTTGTTGAATTTTTAGCCTTTGTTGATGATCTTAAACTTTACTTCAACATTGCCTCCTCTTATGATTGTGAACTTCTTTCACTTTCAATAAATGAACTTTTAAATCGGCGTCCTTCCAATAATCTCAATCTAAATTTTCCTAAGTGTTCCATAATTTTCTTTTCTCGTTCAAAAACGACAATAATATAGCCTTATAAATTTGAATGTAACCTTCTGACCAGAGTAGACTCTGTGAAAGGTTTAGGATTCATTTCTAACTTTTAATTTTTAAATCAACTTTTAACAATCATATTGTTGATTTAAAAAACTGAAGCATGAAAATATTGTATTTATTTACAAGCAATTCCTATGACATGAAAGATCCCAATCCTTTTGTTACTCATGAGCTATGCAAGTAGTTATTGTGTGGTATTTACTCATGAAGTCTTTCAACACGAAATTAATTTTTGTATGGGAAGACTTAAGAGTTACTTTTGTTCAATCTCTTGTTAAATCTCTCGTTCTTCTAATTTTAAAATACGTTTAGAATCCGAATTACAATCATTATCATACCTTTACTTCAATCCAGTAACTCCAAATTCTTTAAAATGCCTTCCCATAAGTCGAGGTGTCCTACAGATTCATCTTTCTATCGTTTCTTTTATGACCAACAAAATATACCTGATCTACTTTCCCATAGACAAAATGATGACATCCTATTAATATAGGATTATTGAATAGGATTATTATATTTGATGATATATGATTATTAAATAGGATTATTATATTTAATTATATAGGATTATTAAATAATTTATTTGATTTTCTTTATCTCATTTCCCAACTACATTTCCACATCCCATCATATAACATTTAGAAATGCCCAAATTATCCTATGTTCCATGTTATAGAAATAATTATTTGCTTCATTCCTCACTGTCTAGCATAATGATAAAGTGAAATGGTCAGTATAGTAGTCTAGATTGTTTTAAATACGACATAAAGCAATTTAAAATAGTGAAACAGCTACTATAGTTATCAATCATTTTGTTGCTGTTTTTTTAATTGCTACTGATCCAATCTTGTTTGATTTAATTATCATTATTTCTACTATTATGTTTATCAGTTTAATATGAATTATTTTATAATAAGAAAGACATTGTATTGTCAAAGCATTTTCATCTATATGTAAATAAATAAACATTAGAGGGCTACTTTAAAGTGAATACCTTTGTTATCATGTGTATTAACTCCATTCCGTTTACTATAATATCTTTTTTTTTTAATTATCTACATGTTTTCTGAATCTAAATGATGAATGTCATTTAACCAATTGCATCTATCTCTTAGTAAAGATAATACATTTTGTGTAACTGCTTAAATAGAATATTTTGAAATTATTATTTTTTTATTGAACTGTTTTTATCAATCTATCAATTACACTAATCCTATTTAGTTTATAATTATGTTATTTCGTTTATGGTTTTAGTGTTTGAAACATATTGAAATATACTTACTATTAGTCTACACGTTTTGTAATCTCTTTTATTAATAAAAGTTGTTTAACCAGTTCCACTGATAGTGCAACTATTTTTATTTAAGTTTGTTTAAATAAAATAATTTTTTTATTGAAAATAATTCAGTACATCAAATAAATCCATATTAGTTTTTTGGACGCACTGTTATCACTTAGCGCTTATATTTCACAAACTCAATATGGCTTCTCTTATTTCAATCTGCTCACGGTGTAAGTTTTCTTCTTCTCTTTTTTAAAGAATTGATTTATTTATAACGTAAAAGTGATAAAGTTATTCAGTTAAAAGTGAATGTAAATTGCATTTTATCTTTATTGAAATGCATGAAACAGAAGAAAATGAATTTCACATGAGAATAATAAGGTGAGTGGTAACTTATTAATTTTTTTTTCATTTGCATTACATTTTACAAACTAACAATTACAATATGATTATAAAACCATAATTAAAAAGACATAATTCAATTGATTCAAAGTAATTATACAACACAAAAACAAAATAAACATTATATGAATTATTTTAAGTAATAGGTGATAAATTCTTATAATGCTTTTAATTATAGCTATTAAATAACTTGGATTAAGATAACACATCAAAAAATTCTAAATTAGTGCTTATGTTTCACCAAATTAATGTTATATACATTAATTGTAACTATTATTATTATTATATTTAGTTTTCATTCGAACTGCTTGTTTACCCAAAGTCTTTCAAAAACAAATACATTTTCTTGTGTAATGAAAACAATTCCCAGTATTAAACATATATAAACATTTACAATATTTGTTAATTCGAAATTGAATAGGAAAATTTGGACTGGTCTACATTTAGATCCTGTTAGTAAGCCCATTATCAGAAATATACCCAATCAATATAATTAATTAATGTATTTTAATAATAATAATATTAAATTCTGTCAATCATGAAGAATTTAATTTGGATAATAGTTAAGAATAAATTATTGAACACGAAATGTGTGAAAAAGAAAGGGAATAGTTAACATTAGTATGAAATTAAATCTTATGATATATTTAGTAAATTGCCAATCATGAAACAAAATTAATGAGGTAGATATTTAATAATCATTGAAGCATATAATTAATGAAATCATTAAATATAATGAACGAAATGGTCAAGATTTGACATTTATTTTAATTATCAACAGAGAAAGATTATAGAATCATAATTCAAAAGTCTGGGTAGTTTACTAACTATAAGTAAAAAACTATCAAACTGGTTAACAACATAGTTATTTTTGTCTTCTCAAAAGCTTTCATATTCAATTATGAGTCACAATTTTTACATTTTTTGTTGTTTTAAAAATTTAAAAATGTTATATTCCTTTACTAATTAAATCATAAATATGTATTTTATATTGCTGTCCTCAAGTCCTCTCTGTTTATCCAATATAGTAGTATCCAAAACCATTGCATCTTATTCCCTAAATCTCATTTTAATAGATTATTATCACTATTTAAAAATTTCAAAAACGAGAAATTTAATTAAATAAAAAAATTAATTGGAAAAATGAAAATGCTTAATATATTTCTAATTATATTCTGCATGCTTAATCTAATAATGAAACTGTAAAAATAACAATTTGTATAAAATTTTCATGAATGTAATATGTTTATAAATTAATAAAATTAAAATAACTCTTCAAAAATCATATATATATATCTTGTATCTCCAGAACTATTTATAATATTGTTTTACAATGTCTCCGTATAGCTTCATAGTATTATTGTACAAATAATGACTGCCCCGCTTACAGATTTCTGTGTCCATATTCCGACATAGGTTTCAACATCTATAATCTTGGCACAACTTATATTTCCGTTCTATGCTAAAGCACTCTCAACTTTATGTTTTTAATGAGGGTCAGGCTAGCTCAGTGGTTACATGCTCGACTCTGAACTGATAGGACCGGGGTTCGATCCCCACCTGGCCCTTGATTTATTCACGCGGGAGGTGAATAAATCTGAGCACGTCGTCCCTCGGAGAAGGACGTTAAACTGTCGGTCCCAAGCCTGTACGATGTCAGGCAACTCGTTTAAAGATCCCTACTCTAAATACACTTGAGTTAGGCAAAATTTAGGACTCCCAATGTAGAATCAATCTTCATTGTGTGGTATCACAAAGGGCCAATGCTTTGGCCTAAGTGTGTTCCCTTATGGGACTGCCACTGCAACCTAACCTAACCTATGTTTTTAATTGTTTTCATTTACTTTAACAGGAGTCATGGGTATGGTCCTGTGCTTTGAATTGTTGTACTTATCAACTACTGTGGGTAATACTTTCAAATAACTGACTAAATCTTGTATGTACAGCTCCTTAAACAATTTGATTTTCATAGAGCATATCAATTGTTTGGTAATTGTTTTCTTTACTGAAAAAACAATTATTGAACAATTGTTTTTTTCAGTAATTTTTATATATATATATATATAAAAATGATTTCACATAAACACGTGAAATAACAATCAATGATCAAACGACAATAAGAAATGGGAAAACAAGACTAAGATCTTTCAACCGTAACAAGCGGTCTTCGTCAGAGTCAAAAACCCAACTGTTGGGTTTTTTTACTCTGACGAAGACCACTTGTTACGGTTGAAAGATCTTAGTCTTGTTTTCCCATTTCTTATTGTCGTTTGATCATTGATATATATATATATATATATATATTATTATATATATATATATATACTTTTTCGTTGGAAATACGATCCAAAACGGACAAATATAGTTCAATATAGACAAAGAAACATAGAGAAACCAAAAGAACACACTTACAGTCTCTAATATTCGGTTTGAACCGTCTTCAGGAGAGATAAGAGAGGGAAACCAAGCGCACTGTAAGTGTGTTCTTTTGATTTCTCTATGTTTCTTTGTCTATATTGAACTATATATATATATATATATATATATTTCTCAGCTTTGGCTGAGAACAGTGATCGAGGCAGGCTACAAATACTAGAGGCTTTATTAATCAAAGATTTGTGCCCCGCGCTGAACTTTCAAATCAGTGACATGTTCGTCATCCCGAGTTCTAGGACCTTCGAACCTAAAATAAAATTTGTGTTGGGGTGATTCAACTGTCTAACGCGTGGGTGTGCTCATGTAGCGAGGCTTTGACAGTTGAACGCTGCCAATATTTGAACTGTGCTAATTTAGTTTGTTGTTAATTTTTGGTTTATGTTTTAATTGTTTCGTTTTATTGTTCACTGTTTACCTGATGATGGCCAATGTGGCCGAAAGCTTGTTTCCCTTTAGTTTTTTAACCCAGTTTGTGTTTGTGTAGTGTCAAATATAGTTTGTTTCATTAGTTTTCTTCAAGATTGTTTTCCTATTCTTGTTATGGAATTAGGTAGATTAATTTTTGAGCTACCAGTAAATTACAAGAAAATAATAAGGCAAATAGAACATCTTTCTAAAAAGATTATTGATGCTGAAGCCGCTGCGTTTTTTAGCAACACTTGTTTAAAGGAAGACTTGCTGCCAATATACAGCAATATATATATATATATATATTATATATATATTATATAAACTTTAAATTACACAAAGCACGACACAGAAAAAGGAATAAAAAGCACACTTACAGAATTTTCAATACTTTGAACTGTTGTTCGTCATCAGTAGTAGACTATAAGAGAGGACGAAGTGAGAGAGATCTCCCACGTCCTCTCTTCTAGACTACTCCTGATGACGAACAATAGAATGGAACAAATTCTGTGCCATGCTTTGTGCAATTTAAACTTTTTTAGTCCTTGTGGACCGTTTTCTTAGTCTTGTTTTTCCATTTCTTATTGTGGTTTGATCATTGATTGTTATTTAACGGGTTTATGTGAAATCTTTATATATATATATATATGATCAAACCACAATAAGAAATGGGAAAACAAGACTAAGATCTTTCAACCGTAACAAGCAGGTCTTCGTCAGAGTCAAAAACCCAACTGAACACTAGATGCAGAAAACATCTGGTGAGGAGTTAAGAAGAGTGGGAGGGAAGAGTGGTATTTTAAAAGGGTGAAAGCACAGGAAAGGACTAATGTCAAGAAAGGGATGTTTGGGGAAACAATGGAGTACAGTAAGAAAAAGTAAAAAACTTAAACTTAAACTTAAACTTAAACAAAAAACTTTTGACTCTGACGAAGACCGCCCGCCACGGCCGAAAGATCCCAGTTTTGCTTTCCCACCCCCCACAGTGGTTCGATCATTGAATGCTGTTCCACGTTTCCATGCGAAACCCCCCCACATATATATGTATATAGCAGATTCAATAATATATCGACCGCTTGATACAATAGGTGTGTTTTCTAATCGGGATTCCGTCAATTTTCTAGAATAAAAAATCAAACTCTCGTTGCCAACATTTCGGTTTTATTTTAAAACCTTTTTCATAGGCAGAAGTAAGCATTTTTTAACTAAGAAAATGATATTTACTAAAAATTTTAAAAAAATTACTAAAAAGTAATTTTATTCTCTATTAGTCCAGTTATACCGTTGACCTTTCAACTCTTTTATTCTAACCGCTTGTTTTTTTTGTTCATTATTGACCTTTGACCTTCTCTTTATATTAACCTGTACTAATCCTTTTAATCTATTATAGCAATGACTACGCATGAGTCATCGATTTTAATTTAACATATCACTTGGCCAATTCCTTTTCCAGTTGAACCCTGATAGCAGGAGGTTAGTTCGTAGGATCGAATCTCTCAGTCTTAAGATAGTGAATGCCGAGACTGCGGTTAATTTTAATGATACCTGTTTAAAAAAGGATCTGCTGCCTATTTACACCAATATATACATACATATATATATATATATATATATATATATATAAACTAGAATTTAAAAAAACTAGAATTTAAAAAAGAACACATAGAAAGGAAACCACTGAACTCACTACTATATTTCGATGTCCTCGTCTTCAGGAAAAGAAGTGAATCGCTCCAAAGGCTGATAACGACTGACTTGGCGTTCGAACTGAAGCACTCAAACAGTGTAGCCAACTTTCGGAGGAAAGGTAGTCAGGGAAGATAAAGAGATAAAAGCCAAATAAAAACTAAAAAATGAAGACATTTAACTAAAATAAAATTAAAAGCTGATAACAACTTTAAAAAATAAAAAAAAATAAAAAATAAAAATAAATAAATAAAAAAAAAATCAACGATTGAGATTAAGCCCAGGAGCCGATCTACCGCCCAGAAGACTAATAAGTGCTTCTTCTGAAGCTCTTATATATATATATATATATATATATATATATACTATACACTAGTGTACTTCGGCAGCAATCGAATCTGCTATATACATTATTGAATCTGCTATATACATATATATGTGGGGGGGTTTCGTATGGACACGTGGAACAGCATTCAATGATCGAACCACTGTGGGGGGTGGGAAAGCAAAACTGGGATCTTTCGGCCGTGGCGGGCGGTCTTCATCAGAGTCAAAAGTTTTTTGTTTAAGTTTAAGTTTTTTACTTTTTCTTACTGTACTCCTTTGTTTCCCCAAACATCCCTTTCTGGACATTAGTCCTTTCCTGTGCTTTCACCCTTTTAAAATACCACTCTTCCCTCCCACTCTTCTCAACTCCTCACCAGATGTTTTCTGCATCTAGTGTTCAGTTGGGTTTTTGACTCTGACGAAGACCTGCTTGTTACGGTTGAAAGATCTTAGTCTTCTTTTCCCATTTGTTATTGCGGTTTGATCATTGATTGTTGTTTTCACGTGTTTATGTGAAATCTTTTATATATATATATATATATATATATATATATATATATACATATATATAGAAAAAACATCAGTAAATGGACTTTAAGGATCCATCATCGTTTTAAGATTTTTATCAACATCATGAAAGAGTCTATTCCTCACACTTCAATATTACCCAAAGTTTATATGATTAATAAATTAAAAAAAAATTACATCTGATATTAAGTTTTGTTCAAGGGTGCAATGTGTAGATTGATTAGAGCATTTTGTAGATAAATCCATCATACCATGGAAAGCATCAGAAATTATATGTCTGAATGGCTTTGATTGTTTACATGTAAGATTTTATTTTTTTATATCTCATATTAAGTTCTTAGATTATGTAAATTTTTTTCACTAAATATAAATAAATGTAAACAATTATGACAAGTGTAGCAAGTAAACCGTTAGTCCAGGATCAATATTCAGTTTTTATGTTTTTATTGCTCTTTGCCGGAATTCAAATTTCATGAATTTCTTTTTGTAAATCGTTAATTTTTTGTTCAATTGTTTGGCAAAATTTCATCGTTTTTTTTAATGACGTTTAGCGTCAAAAATACATTATCTGAAAACAGAAAATATACTGTAACGTACCTTTGGTGAATGTAATTTAAAATAAATTATCTCAACTCATCCTCCTTAGAATGTTTTATTTTTAGATATTGTTTTATTTTGATCCGTCAAACAGTATGGCTTGTATCTCTCTCACAAGCTTTCAAATTCAATTATAAGTAAGAATTTTTACATTTTATTGAAAAAAAAAATATTTTCCGTAGTTTTAAAAATGTGAGGATACTTTTCGTTTATTGCTTTTATAACCTCAAAAAAAATGCCAAAATTTCAAGACTCTAGAATTAGTAGTTTAGGAGAAAAAAATATTTTTGGGGAAAAAATTGATTTTCCCAACATTCATAACTGCTCCGAAACAATAGGGCTCATCTACAACTACTAACACTACTACAACTACAACTACTAAGAGGCCCATTTTTGTGTAAAATATTAGTTTGATTCATCAAAGATTCTGGACCGTAGCATGAACACAACTCTGGATACATACTAACCCACCCACACACATACAGACATCATCAAAAAAATTTCATGATGTTTTGTATGAAACATTCTGAATTCATACATAGAATACATAGAAGAAAAAATTTTAGATCTTTTTTTAAGTTTTTATTATTTTAATTTTTTCTATTTTCTATTTTTACCCTCTTTTAAACATTAATAGATATACATTAAAATATTAACAGAATAAATTAATAAATAAAACACTAACACAAATTTGGTTACCATAATTATCAAATGTACAAATTGGGTTATTTCTTTATTAATAAATGTAAATGTTTGATAATTTAAAAGCAGTAAGTTGTTTTAGGCGGAAATGATGAAATATTTTAGAACTTTTGATAACCCAGACGACTCCGTCAAGTCTTATATATTACTTTACAAAAATACAAATTTTTTATTTTTTATTAGTATAAATAAAATTATGTAAATTTACAGTTTGCAGGGTTTTTGTTTCTAGTTGTATAGAAGCTTTTTATAAGATATATATTGATATTAAAATATTGAGAAAGGAGTTTCGAAGGAGTTATGTTCTTGTTGAGGTTGCATCAGTCGTTGTAGTATAACTACTGCATATTGTGAAGTTGACAATGTGTGCTTTAAGTTGGGAACGCATGTACAGTTAGCTACGGGAGAAGGGAAGTGGCATATAAATGCAAGCACTGTGGACACTCGATTATTGCACAACAAACTTCCTTTCAATCAAACCTCCTGCATTCATGGTGCAAGGGCAACGCCTTTCACCAAACCTTGACAGCCATCATGCATGCAGCTTTCTGCCATTGCATTCATGGTGCAAGGGCAACGCCTTTCACCAAACCTTGACAGCCATCATGTCATGCAGCTTTCTGCTATTGCATTCATGGTTCAAGGGCAACGCCTTTCACCAAACCTTGACAGCCATCATGTCATGCAGCTTTCTGCCATTGCATTCATGGTGCAAGGGCAACGCCTTTCACCAAACCTTGACAGCCATCATGTCATGCAGCTTTCTGCCATTGCATTCATGGTGCAAGGGCAACGCCTTTCACCAAACCTTGACAGCCCTCATGTCATGCAGCTTTCTGCCATTGCATTCATGGACCAAAGGCAACTCCTTTCACCAAACATTGACAGCCATCATGTCATGCAGCTTTCTGCCCCTGCATTCATGGTGCAAGAGCAACCAACACCTTTCACCAAACTTGACAGTCATCATGTCATGCAGCTTTATGCCATTGCATTCATGGTGTAAGGGCAACGCCTTTCACCAAACCTTGACAGTCATCATGTCATGCAGCTTTCTGGCCCTGCATTCATGGTGCAAGGGCAACGCCTTTCAGCAAACCTTAATAGCCATCATGTCATGCAGCTTTCTGCCCCTGAATTCATGGTGAAAGGGCAACGCCTTTCACCAAACCTTGACAGCCATCATGTCATGCAGTTTTCTGCCTTAGCAACATTTTATTCCATACAAATAACCTCAATAGTTCATATTTTATCATTTATTTATAAAGTCCATTATCAAAGATACCATAGACGTTTTTTTGTTATAAACAATTCTTTGTATATATATATATATATATATATTTGTAAATTTTGGTAGTAGTCCTTCCTTGACACACACATTATTGAAAATGACAAGAAATTTAGCTGATACCTCTTTCTTAACAAATTTCTCAATTTTTCTAAATAACACTCTCGTTATTTTGTCTACACAATAAAGTACGTCTCCTATGGTCGACTTGTATCGAATGATCAACAGTCATCATCAGGACGTGAATATAACTTCTAGGGTCAAATATCAGGTTTATTATAAATACACGAAGAAAATAGAAGGGGTTGTTCTATTCCCAACCACTTCTATCTCCTCCGTGTATATATAATAAACTAGATACTTCACCCTAGAGGTATTTAAGTCCTGATGATGACTGTTGATCGTTCGAAACATGTAGTCTATAGGAGATATACTTTATTGTGCAGACGAAATAACGGTAGTGTTATTTAGAAAAACTGAGAAGCTTGTTAAGAAAGTGGTATCAGCTAAATTTCGTGTCATTTTCAATAATATATATATATAAAACAAGATTTCACATAAACACGTGAAATAACAATCAATGATCAAACCACAATACGAAATGGAAAAAAAATACTAAGATCCTTCAACCGTAAGAAGCGGTCTTCGTCAGAGTCAAAAATCCAACTGAAACATAGATCCAGAAACATCTGGTGAGGGGTTGAGTAGAGTGGGAGGGAAGAATGGAGTTTTAAAAGGGTGTAAACCCTTAGGCATTTGTCCTTTCCTGCACTTTACACACATTTCATATTGTAGTTTGATCACAAGTTTGATCACAAGTGTCCCTTTCTCAACTCTCCTGATGACGGTTCAACCGAAAATTAGAGACAGTAAGTGTGTTTGTTTCTTAGTTCTGTGTTTATGATTCATCGTGAAACGTATATATATATATATATATATATATATATATATGATCAAATCACAATAAGAAATGGGAAAACAAGACTAAGATCTTTCAACCGTAACAAGCGGTCTTCGTCAGAGTCAAAAACCCAACCAATTGTGGTTTGATCATTGATTGTTGTTTCACGTGTTTATGTGAAATCTTTTTATATATATATATATATATATATATATATATATATATATATAGTCAACAGGAGAACGATCCACAAAGAATAACAAACGTTTCACAGTAATCCATAGACACAGAATAAAGTCTCTAAGACACTTACAAGTCTTAGACACTTGCAGTCACTAATTTTCGGTTGAACCGTCATCAGGAGAGTTGAGATAGGGACACCAAGCGCACTTGTGAAGCGACGGTTGAAGCCCCTCCAACCTCTCCAACCGTTGCTTCACAAGTACGCTTGGTGTCCCTATCTCAACTCTCCTGATGACGGTTCAACCGAAAATTAGTGTGTTCATATCTTTATATATATATATAAATATAATTATATAAATATAAATAAATAAATAAAATAAATATAAATATAATAAATATAAATATAATTATAAATATAAATATAAATATATTTATATAGATTTAATAATATATCGACCGTTTGATAGAATAGGTGTGTTATCTAATCGTGATTCGGTCAAATTTTCTAGGTTTAAACCTTTATTAAACCTAGAAAATTTTTAACCGAATCCCGATTAGATAACACACCTACTATATATATATATATATATTGATAAAAGTATCGACCGTGGAATAGAAACAAAACTAAGGTGTATCGGGACTCGGTCAGTTCTTCAGGTTCAAATTAAACTCTCATTGCCAACGTATCGATCTTTAAAAAAACCTTTTTTCTGTTTCAAAATGTATACTTCTGCCTATGAAGAAGGTTTTAAATAAAGACCGATACGTTGGCAATGAGAGTTTAATTTGAACCTGAAGAACTGACCTATCCCGATACACCTTAGTTTTGTTTATATATATATATATATATATATATATATACAAGATGTCACAATAAACACGTAAAATAACAATTAATGTTCAATCCACAATAACAAATAAACCCAACGCATGAGTCAGTTGGGTATTGACTCTGACGAAGACCTCTTGTTACAGTTGAAAGTTCTTAGTCTTTTTTCTTACTTCTTATTGTGATTTGAAGTTATATATATTAGAATACATTTTAATTCTTTTTCCACCCCTCTAGTTTTAAATCTACAAATTTGGTTATTTCTTTATTAATATATAAATGTTGTTTGATAATTTAAAAGCAGTAAAGTTGCTTTAGGCGGAAATGATGAAATATTTTAGAACTTTGATAACCCAGACGACTGCGTCAAATCTCATATATTACTTTACAAAAATACAAAAACGTATCTTTTTTTAATTTTTAAGGTGATTGTAAGAGAGCAGTGGAGCTTTTTTTCGTTAATGGTTTCGTAACGTCGTCGTTATTTATATTTATAATATAATAACTTTGTGGCTAAGAAAAATTCGTATTATTATAATGTTTTAGAGGTTTTGACGTGAATTGTTAAAGACGTAAGGGGGATGTGAGTTACCACTTGTTCCTTTTGCCCTGGACGGACTTCTCTGCCTGCTTCATGGACGCGATGGCGGCGGCAGAGCCGAGCAGCACCTTGGCGGTGACTGTGAGCGGCGAGGCGGTCTCCAGGCGCCGACCACCGCTGCGGCAAACGCAACCTTCGGGCATTGCGCTCCACTGACCTCCCGACAAAAGAGAGAGTGCGCCCCGCCCTGGGTCACTGGGACTCCCCTCCACAGCCTAACTTTGACTTTTTACTGCCACCCTCCTCTCGCGCTATCCAGGCCGCTCGGCTCTTCATTAGGCCAGCCAATTAGCGATCTCTGTCACTTTTATCTATCCTCCCCCGTCTAATCAATCATAGAAGTCAATGTCACATTTGTAAATATCTTCAACGGGCTCTTTTTCGACAAATTTAATTCAGCCACAAACACTAAGACATATATATGATTATATATCATATATGATATGATATATATCATATATGATCATATATGATTATATATCATTACTACCTTCACCTCTTTAAGGCTTTCTTAAGTAACGTTCTTAATTAACTAGCTGATCTATGCGGCGTTACTATGATATTATTATATATCTATGGCGTTATTATGATATGATATATATCATATATGATTATAAATCATATATAATATGATATATATTATATATGATCATATATGATTATATATCATTACTACCTTCACCTCTTTAAGGCTTTCTTAAGCAACGTTCTTAATTAACTAGCCGATCTATGCAGCGTTACCCGGGAAACAATTTAATTCCAACTCTAATAATAAATTACATATAAAGAAAACAATTTTAATTTTATATAGTTCCGATATACTTAAGTTTTTTTCAGAAAAAGGAAATTAATACAGAATGTAAATTATTGATTACGCAAAAAAAAATATCAAACTTATTATAAATTTGCACACTTTTTTTTCAAAATAGGTATAGGAAAGTAGATTACCATTAAAATCCAAATTACATCATTAACTTTCTCGAGGAAATTTAAATAAGTTTGAGTTATAAAATATCCTTTAACTTCTTCCAGAAATGGAAAGACAAACATGTTAGAGGGGGCTTTTCTCATAGGATCGACACATTGGAACCATTTTCTAAACTAACATACCGTGTAATGATCTGGCCCATACAATAAATATGTCGAACTGAATTGAAACCGTTTCGTTATACTGAATGCTGTTTTAAGAGGTCTGTAAATACCGAGCCCTTAGGACCTCAAAATGCACCCAAGTCAAAAAAGGACCCTGATCAAAATCAAAATACCGAAGTTAGTTCCCCTGGAAAAAGTTATATAGGATTCATACGTTTCTTTGTATCTAAATGCCTCCAGTTTTATTTCTATAACGGACAGACAGACAAACTTTGTATTTTGTATATACAGATTTGGTAGAGTTCTCTTACTTCTGGGCTAATAAACTCAAAAAATATTATCTAGCCATTTCAGTATAATGAACATACCTCTGTTTGAAGATTTCAAACAAAATTTAAATATATTTAAATATATATCAATATTTAATATTCACAATAGATATAATATTGTAAACATTCTATAATATATCAACCGTTTGTTAGAATAGGTGTATTGTTTAATCAGGATTCAGTCAATTTTCTAGGTTCAAAACTCAAATTCTCGTTGCCAACGTTTCGGTTTTATCAAAACGGTTTTAAAATATAACCGAAACGTCGGTAATGAGAGTTTGATTTTTGAACCTAGAAATTTGACCGAATCCTGATTAAATAATACACCTATAATATTTTACTTATATATAATGTTTTATTATTTAAATATATTAATAAATAAATACACAATGTGTAAATTTAAATCAAAAAGGAAGGAAAAAGTCATTGTGTACTGTTCAATAAAAAATAATAATAAAAGAATAATTTGAAACAAAACAAAAACCCAATGCTGATCCCTGTGGATGGACTCAATAAATATTATTCAGTTTTGTAAAGTATAGCCTTTCTCTTGACTCAATTATAATGATGAAAACTTCTAATTTCATAATCTGCGATCTCTTTATTAACAAAATTAACCCTTTCACTCTTAATGACGTACATATACGTCATACAATTATGCATCACCAGTATATATACGTATATAAAAAGATTTCACATAAACACGTGAAATAACAATCAATGATCAAACCACAATATAAAATGGAAAAACAAGACTTAAGATCTTTCAATCATAACAAGCGGTCTTCGTCAGAGTCAAAAACCCAACTGAAACACTAGATGCAAAAGACATCTGGTGAGGGGTTGAGAAGAGTGGGAGGGAAGAGTGGTATACCTGATCAAAAAAATGGTGGAAATTTTAGGTTCTTCAAAAAAAAATTTAGCACAGGGTAAAAAAATCATGTTTTGAAATTCAGCCTTCAAGAACATGAAGTGTTACTGTTTGGCAATAGTGAAAGGGTTAATCTATTAAATTTTGTCTTACTTCAACACTAGAAGTCTACTTAAAATAACCCCAATAGAGTATAAATGTTGTATAAATAAGAGACGGCTTGATTAAACAAGAGTATAGAACAGTAGTTATCACAGGAGAACTGGTCAACATTTTTAATTGTGTTATGAACATTTTATGATTCTAAAAAAAATGTTTTTTTCACGCTCATCAGCTAACTGAATATCTCTGAAATTTTATCAAAAAATGCATCCGTACTTAGTAATATGTATATAAAATAAATCAATGTTATCTTGACGACATATATTCAACACTAGTATTGTTGATCGAGGTTTGGTCCAGCGCAAACAGTAAAACGCTGCTAAGCCAACGTTTCGTCTATATCTATAGACATAATCAGAGTTACATCAATATAGAAATTAATTACAGTACTTTTTTTAATTTTGTTGTAATTAATTTCTGTATTTATGTAGCTCTGAAGATGTCTACAAATATAAACGAAACATTGGTTTAAAGGTGTTTTACTGTTTGACACTACAAACCAAAACTAGGTAAACATAAATAGTGTTAAAATAAATCAATAAATTTGTTGAACTTAAAACAATAAAGCTATAAAAACTGAAAACTCAAACTGGGACTAATGTTTTGCCTGCTGCACTTGTCGGGTTTGTTTTCATGACTTAGAAAATTACTTCTCTAAATCCAATCCAACAGTATTCTTATTTTAAAATTAAATGCAGGTACTTTGAAAAAAACATGCTTTAATGATTTAATACAGAGCGTCAAGATCTCAGTCTTGTTTTCCCATTTCTTATTGTGGTTTGATCATTGATTGTTATTTCACGTGTTTATGTGAAATCTTTTCATTTATATATTTGTATTATTTTTTTTATATTTTTGTATAAAAAAAAGAAAGTTCATGAAATTTGCAAGGTTTAAAAGGATCGTTGACTATTTGATTGTATTTTGATATTCACTGTATGCGATGCAGGTTTGTTCACCGAGCACTTTATATTAATTTTCATGTTTTAAGATCCAATTATGATCCATTCGAATGCACTTCTTTCATTGGTGAAATTAATAACTGCACATTAATTAATAGTAATTGTACAAATGTTCTTTTCTAAGTTCGTGCTTATAAACATGAATTCATAGATTAGTGGTTATCTAGTAGCAGTGAATAAATCTGAGCATGTCGCCCCTCTATTTTTAATAGATTTGGTACAATCTATTTTGTCTATTTCTATTCGCTATACAATCCGAATATACTATACTATATATCCTATAGTACAATCTATAGCATAATATCCGAATATGCTATACTATATATCCGAATTGGATATATACAAGTTCGAAATCGAAGAAGAGTAATACTATATCTTCAAAGAGAGCATTTAAAAGTGTTTCTAGTACATCAGTTTGAATTTGTTTACTTACTATGAATGGAAGCTGTATTTGGCATCATATAAAGAATGCAAACTCTATGTCTAGAAGAGGTAGAAACCCTTGATCACATTATATGTGTATTGAGCCAATCATCTCGGACAACTATTTCTGTCAAATCATACCTAAACCTATGTTATATGGCATGTGGTGCGTACTGCCTGGGGGCATCTTACATGCTATGCCTAAGGGGCGTACTGCCTTGGGGCATCTTATACGCTATGCCTGTGGGGCGTACTGCCTGGGGGCATCTTACATGCTATGCCTAAGGGGCGTACTGCCTGGGGGCATCTTATACGCTATGCCTGTGGGGCGTACTGCCTGGGGGCATCTTACATGCTATGCCTAAGGGGCGTACGAGTCCGATGAGTTTCAATCCCTCAGTTTAATAATTTCAATAAGATGTCATATTCATCAGTGATTCCACGATTATTATAGCTAATAAAATTATTACAGTTAAATATAAACAAATGATAAATATTTCTCATTGTAGGGTAAAAAGCTAATGAAATGGTCTCCATATATAAAAATTAAATCGTATAAACAACGCGTTTCGAACAAGTAGTGTTCTTCCGGAAGAACACTACGTGTTCAAAACGCGTTGTTTATACGATTAAATTTTTATATGTGGAAACCATTTCATTAGCTTTTTACCCTACAATGAGTAAATACCACATAATAACTGATTGCACTACGTTAGAATTAGAAATGATGCACATTTGTTTAAATGTAAAGAACACAAAACACCAGTTGGTGGTTATTACTTGTTTGATATTATGTTTACATATAGTAAAGCTGAGTTTATGCTACTCCAGATTTATTAAAGAATAATAATATAAATTTATTTATATAACTCTCAAGATCTATTCAAGAAATATTGGACCTTTATTTTTAGTACGTGTTAACTTTGTAAGATACTATAATTATGAGAGTTTTTATAAATTTTCATAATTCTATTTTATATTGTGTAGGAACATATATATATTTTGGGTAATGTAAAAATATGTTATATATTTTAAAATAATTCTAATTGTATAACTGAAATCAGTAAAACAAACCAGGAAAACTATCACAACTGACACATTGTTGAAAAGGTCAGGGGTCAAATGTAGAGAGAACAGCGAGATACAGCGTTTGAGTGAACAGGAGAAGAAAAGAGTGCGATATGAATATAGTGAGGGGGGGGAGTGTGGGACAGAGATGAAGAGTGAGTGGGAGCGAGAGAGGAGATAGGAATCAAAGATGGCGGCAAGCTTAGAGGTTTAACATTCAAACATAAAAGGAGGTAAGCTTAGAAGAGATAAACCGGCTCATTGCAATTAGTTAATAAAATTAGATAAAACAACGTGACTAAAGAATTTATTTATGTGTTGTTAATTTCGCGCGAATAAAACTGACGTGTTAAAATATGTCTCCAACTATAGAGTCCAAAGTTCACTTACATTCCTTCTCCCGCCCACCACTACATCTTTACAATTGCGCCTTGAGTTATTATGAAAACAAATAAATAGCGCACAGTATTTCAAGCAGAAATTGTTCTTCATATCTGCTGTATACTTTTTATACTATTAGTGAAAGTATATGGAATTATTTATGAATATTATACCTGCAAGTACATTTCTCAGAGGGAAAGACCTTCGAACTTTTACAAAAATATTTTTTTTTTTTATTCTTATTGCTGCATTTGAGTATTAAATAAATAATGATATTGTCTTTGCTATTGGAATGAAGTTTGGAGACATTGTTATAAGTGAATAACAGTAAAGTTCTCTTTTACTACGCGAAGAACTACTGTGCAGGCAATGTGCTGCTAAGGTGCAAGAGACAGTTCAGTGTCTATGGGGGGGTCCCCATAAGCATTTTGAGGGGGTTAAAATAGAAAAAAATTGTTTTATTTGTCTAATACTGTTTTAAAAACAGATTTTCAACTGTAATATTTTCAAATTAAAAAGAAATTTATTTTTAATTTTTCATAACTATTTTTGTAATGGGGTTGAAAATACATTATAGTTATTTGCGTAGCCATTTGATTGAATTTTATATTTTTTTTTATAATCAATTAAACTTTTTTGTTTTTAATAACTTTGGTTTTCTTTGATAATGACTTGGTATATATATATACATTATTGAAAATGACACCAAATTTAGCCAGATATTTCACTTTGGATCTTGTTCACGTACTGATGATGAATGTTGATCATTCGAAACATGTCGATCATAGGAGATGTACTTTATTGTGTAGACGAAATAACGAGAGTGTTATTTAGAAAAATTGAGAAACATGTTAAGAAACAGGTATCAGCTAAATTTGGTGTCATTTTCAATAATGTGTGTGTCAAAGAAGGACTGCTACCAAAATTTACGAATATATAATACGAGTATGTACTATAATGAGATGTAAGTCTGAGACCAATGACAACAGTCTAAAACTAGATTCTTGATTGTAATTTCATGGAAATAAATATTTCCAGGACGTTCTGAAGTTTTATGGGGGGGGGAGGGGGGGGCTCAAAAATATTTGCTAAGCCACTGGACTTGTTGAATAGGGAACTTGAGTGACAGAGGATAAGAATATGGTACTGGAATATCATATCGACCATCAAGTACTTCAGTTTTGAATATATATATATACAATACTGTCACAATAACACGTGATATAAATATTCAGGTAACTCACTACAAATGATTGAAGATAATCGCTCTGAGGCCTTTCGTTTTCACGTCATCAGAGAGCAAGTGAATACCAATTATTCACTGACGACGTGAAAACGAAAGACCTCAGAGAGATCATCTTCAATCATTTGTGATGAGTTACCTGAATATATATATATATCGGCTCAAAATAAGTTGTAGATATAATTGTTTTAGAAAAGTACTACTCTCAACACTGCCTCTATTTTAAGTAAAAAAATTAGCTGCTACAAAAAGCCTTGACATTTTTTGAAAGTCCAAAGTTCAGATTTTAAATTAGTCTACTCAGCAAGTATTGACTGGCCAACTCCTACAAAGTCTACAGTTTTAGGACTACCACAGGATCCTTAAGGATTCGATCGTCCCCCCACTCCGAGAAGGGAAGTTTCCCGTTACCCCGGGATCAGGGGTTACAATGATAGTTGTTTGGTCTATCCGGGCTCAATGTGGGTCACTCTGGTATAAATATGATAAAGGTTGGAGAGATTAAAATCTCTCGTTGGCTAAACGCCACCTGGACGTTATAAGTGACAGAGTAGATCCATAGGTCTCTCTTTCGATAAAATATAGTGCTAGAGATAGGTATCCATTCTTACCCACTCTGAGAATCCCATCAAAGCCAAAGCGTCTATAAAGCAAGCAACTACCATCAGCAAGTATTGAGGGAAACCTAGCATGTCGGTCCTACTCAGTTGATGCACTTGTAGTCATATAACTTCTTATGGTTAAAACAACACGCTCTTAATGAACTTGTAGTCATATAACTTCTTATGGTTAAAACAACACGCTGTTAATGCACTTGTAGTCATATAACTTCTTATGGTTAAAACAACACGCTCTTAATGAACTTGTAGTCATATAACTTCTTATGGTTAAAACAACACGCTGTTAATGCACTTGTAGTCATATAACTTGTTATGGTTAAAACAACACGTGCTTCAGCGAGCCTTACGAATTCAATGGGCACCGCAGAGAAAATATACTTGCATAAGTGTTTGCAAGCAACTATGAATGAAATACCAACAGAATGAAAACTAAAACAGTATCCTGTCTTATTTTCAAGAGGTATTATAAAAAATAGTAATGCACTTGAAACATTTTCATAGAAATATCTTCAATTTGAGAAAAAAGAGAACTATAATTTCCAATATTCTAAGAAAAATAGTCATATTTATTTCAGAATGGTTAAGATGCAAGCTATATAACCTTTATTAGTATGGACGGGACATTGAGGAATCATTGTGACATGCAAAATCAGGTGAAACCGTCAAGTAGAAAGTAACTAAGCGACGAGGCCTGACTTCAAATATCATCTCCTTCTGAAATTTAAAATAGATAGACGCTTTGGTAAACACAAGCGGATGCTACAAATAGAAAAGTAATAGCAAAAAAAAAGTGACTTTCCCGTCATGCTTAACTCTTCCCAAACTATAGGTACCATCTACAC
Organism: Hermatobates lingyangjiaoensis; assembly: GCA_026182355.1. Lineage (NCBI taxonomy): Eukaryota > Metazoa > Arthropoda > Insecta > Hemiptera > Hermatobatidae > Hermatobates > Hermatobates lingyangjiaoensis. The sequence goes on along the minus strand of JAPFBL010000310.1, from coordinate 444,199 downwards.
TATGGAGTCCATTTTTGTGTAAAATATCAACTTGATCCATCAAAGATTCTGAACCGTAGCGTGGTAACAAGCAATGCTAACACACTCATCCACCCACCCACCCATACACACACAGACATCATCGAAAAAACATCATAAAACGACTTTTGGGACCTGAAAACATATAATTCTGTCAAAATCTTGAGATCGAATTTTTTCTCGATCACTACATTTTACTTATAGTAAAGTAAAAATAGTCGAAGAGTGTCTAGGTTTTAAATAAGATATTAAAGTAATAAAATATTGACAACCTCAGAAATGAATTAAATTGAATGATTAAGGAACAAGAAATGGAAAGGAGATCGTGTAAAAATCAAGGTCGATGGTTAAAAATCGCCTCAAGTAGTTTGACCTGAAAAAAGAGTACCTTAACGAATTGTAAATGACTATGCTAATTATGATTGAAATTCAAAGCTGAGACGCTGTAGCCATGACCTAGCCGGGGTTACCTTTGCAGCTGTTGCAAAGTTCTCCAATTACTTTCAAGGTGCTGATTTAAATCTTTTATTCTATTGAATATTAACAGACTGATTTGATTTTTCAATTTCATTATTCGATTCACTTTTAAAATGGTTTAAGCTAAAACTGTTAGCAAATAAGTTGGGTGTTTGGTAGGGGCTAACTATTGTTATAATCTACCAGCTGATCTACCTGGAGTTGCTCGGGTGGTAGATTATACCCTGACGTTTTAGAAATGGGCGGTAGATTCCCAAAAAAGGATCCTGATTATGATCAAAATAACGTAGTTAGTTCCCACGAAAAAATATATGTTAGATCCATATGTTCTTTGTGTCTAAATGCCTTCAGTTTTATTTCTATAGCGGACAGACGGACAAACTTTGTATTTTATTTATACAGATTAATTAACTTGACTAATTAATGAAAAGATGTTTGAGAGTGGGACAAAGGAAGAGCGAGGAACTGAAATTCAAAACTACAGCTGACATATGAAGTATAAGTATTATAGATATGAAAGCGGAATCAATGCTTGAGATCTTTGGGATAATCCTCTTTTAAAATTTGAAGGTATTCATAAACTTGCAAAAAAAAAACTTAATTTTGAAATTCGAAATTGTCCTCGAATTGATTGCATTCATTGAACCTTTGTCCATATGTTCTATTGCTTCTTGATATTTAGAATTAAGTTCACACTGAAAGGTAAAGACACAGTTCGAGCAGGATATTTCTGTTGAATGCCTTTTGAATTTCCCTTTTCAAACAGTCCATAGATTCAACAGTGAAAAAGTAATGCGTTCAGTTTCTGTAGCTATATTATTAAGGTTAAAATGCACAATACGGGTATCCAATGAATAACTCGAATGTGACCTGCCGACCTTTACGTTAATGATATTCATCCATACCTGATACATTCGGTAAGGTGACCTAAACGTTTGAACCTCGTCAATATTTCTGTTCAATCCTAAAATAGATTCAATTATCCTATTTAATGGCCGAGTCAATACTCACCATAATCCCTCCTTACCTCAATCAATTTCTTTTAAAACTAACGTAGTGCAATCACTTATTATGTGGTATTTACTCATTGTAGGGCAAAAAACTAATGAAATGGTCTCCACATATAAAAATTTAATGGTATAAACAACGTGTTTCGAACACGTAGTGTTCTTCCTCAGGCATTAACTAAAAAATACAATGACACCAGAGAGTATAGATATTTGTACTATATTTACTGTATACTATAGATCTGGTGTCATTGTCTTTTTTAGTTAATGTCTGAGGAAGAAACTACGTGTTCGAAACGCGATGTTTATATTATTAATTTTTTATATGTGGAGACCATTTCATTAGCTTTTTGCCCTACATTCTCTTTTAGCTTTAGTTTTACGTATTCTTTTATTCGTCTTTTTCATTCCTGTTTCTCAATTAGCAAGATTCAGGTTTTGTTTGCATAGAACAATGAGTTTCAGTTTTCTTTCTGCATGCATCACTAGGAGTCTTGAGAAAGTGACTGAGGCATGCATGGGTCTTGATTCGATTACAAGTATGTGTGTTATGTATGTGGGAGCAGTATGCATGCATGTGTGCTGGAGAGTGGAATGCGAAAGATCACTAGTAGCAGTAGGCAAGCCCTTAGGTCAGGCATGGGCAACTGCCGGCCCGCGATGTATTTATCAGCGGCCCTCAGAGGTTATCTGGACTTCCATCTTAATCCCTTGCTTTTTGCTTATTGACAAAAGCTTACCCAGGCTTTGGGAAGGAAAGTATATCTTTGGAGAGAGAAGACGAGAGAGGGTGTGAGAGAGAGGGAGGGAGGGAGAGAGAGGGAGGGAGGAAGAGAGGAAGAGGGAGGGAGAGAGGGAGAGGGAGGGAGAGGGAGAGAGCACACTCACAACAAATGCTTTAGTTTTTTTATATGACGATACTCATCTTTAGAGATTACGTTGTGATAATTTTTCCATTATGAACGTTTCAAGTAATGAGATAGCAATAATAATTTTCATTATATGAATCATAAAAATTTAAATAATTATTGATACATTAATATAGCGCATGGTATTTACATATATATATATATTATATATATAGTTCAATCTAGAAAAAGAAACATAGAAATATCAAAAGCATACACTTATAGCCTCTAATTTTCGGTTTGAATCATCTTCAGGAGAGATAAGAGAGGGAAACCAAGCGCACTGGTTCAGAGACGGTTGGTGGTTGCTTGGTCTCCAACCGTCTCTGTACCAGTGCGCTTGGTTTCCCTCTCTTATCTCTCCTGAAGACGGTTCAAACCGAAAATAAGAGGCTATTAGTGTGTGCTTTTGATTTCTCTATGTTTCTTTTTCTACATTGAACTACATTTGTCCGTTTGGGATCGTATTTCCAACGAAAAAGTGCATATATATATATATATATATATATATAGTCGTTATCAGCCTTTGGAGCGATTCACTTCTTTTCCTGAAGACGAGGACATCGAAATATAGTAGTGAGTTCAGTGGTTTCCTTTCTATGTGTTCTTTTTTAAATTCTAGTTTATATATATATATATATACATTTATTATTATTTACATTTATATATATATTGATTCGCGCTCCGTCCTTCGACTTGGGGAGATCTCTCTCACTTTGCCCTCTCTTCTAGTTTACTCCTGATGACGAACAACAATTCGAAATATTGAGAATTCTGTAAGTTTGCTTTTTATTCTTTTTTCTGTGCCGTGCTTTGTGTAATTTAAAGTTATATATATATATAAATAAGTAATTCTATCTTTTTTTGACTACAAAAAATAACAACAAACAGCAGAGGTTATTGAGGGTTGGTCTACACAAACAAACACTTCACTTACGCCAACGTTATCAGTTATGTAATATTTACTACTGTTTTCGTTGTGTCTATCTGTCGAACGTATATCTTGTTATGTGTACAGCCCTGATGATGCTATATAAATATAGGAAAACGTTGGCGTAAGTAAAGTGTTTGTTTGTGTAGACCAACCCTCAATAACCTCTGCTGTTTCTTATATATATAGTCTGATGACTGTTTCCATTTTGCCTAACTCAAGTTTATTTAGAGTAGGGATCTTTAACGAGTAACTGACATTGTACGGACCCGGTACCAAAGACTTAACGTCCTCTACGAGGGATGACGTGGGCAGATTTATTCACCTCCCACGAAAATAAATTGAGGGCCAGGTGGGTATCGAACCCTGGACCTACCAATTCTGTGGCGTGTACGTTAACCAATGAACTACCCTGGCCCCCCCACGAAGATGACTAATGAGGTTAATGAGTTTCAATAATCAATCAAAGTGCTGTACCTTGCTGTTATAACATTTTATATTTTTACTTTAAAAGTATAAAAAGATTTCACATAAACACGTGAAATAACAATCAATGATCAAATCACAATAAGAAATGGGAAAACAAGACTAAGATCTTTCAACCGTAACAAGTGGTTCGGTCTTCGTCAGTTGGGTTTTTGACTCTGACGAAGACCGCTTGTTACGGTTGAAAGATCATAGTCTTGTTTTCCCATTTCTTATTGTGTTTTGATCATTAAAAAGGTATATATATATAATATATATATATATATTAATTGCTATTTATTAGGATAAATATTTTATTTATCAAAACTGTGGAAGCAGTAGAAATTGAGTAGCTTTTTTGAAAGTATTGCAACAAAGGAAAAGGATGGCATAAAAAAAAAGTGTATAGTTTATAAGTATGGAGGTTTGGTGAAAGCCGACGTGGGAAAGAGCTAATGTGCATGACGGGGTCCAGAATAGGACATTAAGCGCGGAAAGGCGGTCGGCAGAAAAGAGGTGACCCAGAGTCGCTAATGAGGGCGCGACATTTCGCGCGCTGACCACTGTCACCGCCAGGCCCCCAGCCTTACTTAACGCCTCACACATTTCCATTCTCTCTTTATAAAATATAACTTATCTTGTCAGCAGTAGTTCTGGGGTATTTTTTTTTTAAATAAAAGAAAAGATAATATTATCAACGTGATATCAATTATTAAAATATAATCATGATTTTTTTTTTACTTTTACCATAAAAGTTAATAACAATATTAATATTGTTTGATTCAAACACATCTCTGCTTTACAATATAAAGTCCACAAATGAAGTTTATGATCAGTGGTTCGTATGTTGTACGCTAGAGATTCCCAAAGTGGTTCCTCAACGGATTGTCTTGGGTTACGCAAAAAACATTTAGAGAAAAAATTTTTCTAATTTTTTTTTCTTTAGTGGGTATGGATTTATTCTGTGTTTTTTTGTGAATCATTAAACCGAATAATATTTATACACATAAGTTGAAGTGGCCAAAATTTTAATCATATTTAGAATGAATCACTAGTCAGTTTTTGGAGCTGTCTGATTCCCGAATTTCTTTCTATTGTAAAAATAGCAGTTCACACATTGCTGCCACTTCCCACTACCTACTTACATAAAACCGGTTTTTCCTTGTATACTGCCATAAAAATTAAATACCAAAGTAGACTTAATGCTCGGACTGACTTGAGAATCAAACTTTCAACTAAAAAACTAAAAATGATTACAAAATAAGCTTTATGGTAAAGTTGCTAATAATTCTTTTTCATGGGTTATGTACTTGTGGAATATATGAAAATTTAAATCTTTTGGTTTTGAATTTTTCTTCAAAAAATTAAGCATTGCAGTAATATTACTTTTAATTGTTTTTAAACATACATACTATTTACAAAAACATATGAAAATATTTATATTATGATTGTATAAAATCATTAGAATCTGGGGTTCCTGGGAAAGTTACTGAAGTAAAAAGGGTTCCGCGTCTATAAAAGTTTGAAAAACTCTGCTGTACGCAAAAGTGGCAAAGCGCGTGGTACTCACAATACCGGCCGGTGAGGGCTGACCTGCTACTCCTGTAGGTATGTAGGTATTATGATGCAGGTATGACCCGTAAACAAAGGTTACCTAGAAATAATACCTGCCAATCCGAGAGGATTACGATATTGCCTGCGGCTGTCTTATCAAATTATACAAGCCTGAAAATGGAAAAACCTCATTGGAGATCTGACAATAATAAATTTTATTGCCGACCAATCTCAAATTTATTCGTATTGTTACTTTTTTTAACAAAATTGCCAGAATATACATACCAGTACTGTAAATTAAAACCATATCAAGAACATGGACTTAAAAAAAAAGAAGCATGTTACTTACCGTTTCGTAGACGACTAGGGGATTAGAGTGGTTCTGAGACTGGCGTGAAGACCACTTGATGTTCTGTCTCGTAGAGGAATATACCTGCCAATTCAGGAGTCGAAGAAACCTTCAAAATACCAGCATCATTTCCAGGATCCAAAGAGTCATAATGTATCAAAACCATGCCACATGTGACTCACATTGCCAAACTTTGAGACGTCATGACCAATCGATGATTGAATCTAGTTACACTTGTGTAGTGTGCAGTGTGTGAATGATCGCGCGATGTAGCAGTCATTGCTGAGGTCGCAAGTAACATAGGCAGCTTTCTAAATGTGCGTGTTAGCACTCTATATCGGTTTAATATTCACAGTCCCAAATTCTTAAATCACTCTGACCACTATTTTTTCATAAGGGAACACTAATAGAAATTTCGTGTACGATGTCAGTCTCGAACCTACATGATAACTGGAACTCGTTAAAAATCCCTAAGTAAACTTATTTAAGCGAATTGATATTTTAATAATATATATGCCTAAACAAAAAGTAAATTTTATATTTCATTGCCAATACTGGTTATTTTCAAAGATATTATATTAAATATTTCAAATTTTAATCGTTTCGTTCAGGCACACTAAACTTAGGTTTCTTAAACTTTTCTGATCAAATTTGAAATATAATATAATTTCAATACTTTAGAACAGTTTATAAATTCATTTTAATTCCTTTCATAGTATTTACGTTATACTATATATTTAGTTGTGTACTAGATTGTAATTCAGATAATTAATTTTAATTAACTTAAATTACATCTTTATTTTCAAACCTTGCACGGTACCCTAGAGGGTATTAGGACATTTCAGTCCTAATATTCGAAGCCACGAGTAAAGTGGGGATTTTATTCCTATTGTCACTTTTTTTTAACAAAATTGCCAGAATATACATACCAGTACTGTAAATTAAAACCATATCAAGTACATAGAATTAAAAAAAAGAAGCATGTTACTTACCGTTTCGTAGACGACTAGGGGATTAGAGGGGATGGGGGAGATACTAAAACTAAATGAAAGAAATGCAAATATGGTTTTTTTATTAAAAAAAAATTTAAATGCATATATTTTTTTAAGAAAAAAAATTATATTATTAAGGAATCATACGAAAACCCAAAACTACTCCTAATTTTTCCATAAGAATTACATAATGGGAAATGAGATTTTCTCATCTGTTCGGTGTTATTTTATTTAAATATTTATAGGTTTCTATCTAATTAAAACGTGTTTAATTAAACCTATATATAAACTGCTAAAGTACATTATTAGGTACTGTTTGAGTTCTAAAATTTTATGTTCGAATTTTGGGGAATAATTTTCTCGACACCTTTGTTAGAATCTGTTTTGTTCAAGTTCAAAATCGTTCAAACACCGAGGTACTACTGTATACACAAATATTTACTTAAAAAGGCAAGACCACAGTACAAAGCTATCGATTGCAAATCAAGACATATAACTGTTTTTATGTTTTGCTTTGTACGTTCATTAATCATTAAATTAGTTTGTTAATATTCTCTTTATTCGTTTTTTTTTTGTGAAGTTAGTATACTCTTTTGAAATTATTAACAGTGGGAAATTTATGGCATGCTAGTGTATATAAAACACCTCTTTTCTTTCCCTTTATCAAAAATTCAATTTACTCGAAGCCTGTGTTATCTTTTTCCTGCGTACTGTACTCTGTTATAAGGTTGCTGTAACTGTATATTGAGAAAAAATATATTAGTAATTTGCCGGTTTTACATAATCAAATCAACTTCAAATTCGGCTTTTCAATATAATTTCAAACTTTTATAGGTGGAAGCTTAGCATTTTTTAAAATAATAGATATGAACAACTATTGGACTAGAATAGTGAAAAAAACTGGATATTTGTCAACAAACATAACTCTTCTTTCTTGAGAAAAGAGTCCATTCCTCACACTTCAATATTACCCAAAGACACTGTAATTCATAAACACAAAATAATTTATAACTGATATTAAGTTCTGTTCAAGAGTGCAATAGACAGATTGATTAGAGCATTTGTGTGACAAATCTATCATACCTGGAAAGCAACAAACATTTATTGTTCATTGGTTGTGATTTTTTTCCAACTAAAAATATAATTCCTCTTATATCTCATATAAGTCAATAAATTATTTAAAGCTTTCCATTGTAAACATCAATTGTTTTCAGTGGAATCACTCAAAAATTTCGAAGTCAATGTAAACAAGGTAAAAAATTTTCAATAAATTCGACGAGTTTAGCAGGCGATCCGTTAGTCTAGAATTGTTATAGCATTATTGCTCTATGCCGTGATTGAAATTTCATAAATTTTTTGTTATAAATTGTTAATTTTCTGTTCCATTTGTGCAAAATTTCATTATCTCAACTCATCTCCTCAGAATGTTTTATTTTTAGGTATAGTTTCATTTTTATCCGTCAAACAGTATGGCTTGTAACACTCTCACAAGCTTTCAGATTGAATTATAAGTCAAAATGTTTACGTTTTATTTAAAAAAAAATAAATTTCTTTGTTTTAAAAATTGAATATATTTTTCGTTTATTGCATTTGTAACCTCAAAGATAATACCTACCAACATTTCAAAACTCTTGAACTAGTAGTTTAGGAGAAAAAAATGTATTCTAAAAACAGGTTTTTGGAAAAAAAAGGATTTTCCCGTCATTCAGAATTGCTCCCAAACAGTAGGACTCGCTCATCTACACTATGAGGTCCAATTTTTGTGTAAAACACCAATTTGATGCATCAAATAATCTGGACCGAGTGACCACAATCTTTGGATATGTACTTACCCACCTACATTCACACACACACACACACACACACACACACACACACACACAACACACACACACACACACACACACACACACACACACACACACACATACACACACACAAGTTTATTTATGAATCGAAATCAAAAGTACTCCTTGCAAAGTATGCTACTTTTTTTTTAAGGTCACAGGTTAGTAGAAAGTGTTAACAAAAATTAGTGGAAAATAAAAAAAATATGTGCAGTCATATCTTGGAGTTTTAATTTAAGTTTATTGCGTATACATTTATTTAGATAAGAGGGAAAATTTGACTTTGTTTTGGATTAATTTATCTGATAAGAATTTCAATTCTGAAGTCAATAATATCAAATAAAAGATGGACTTGAACAGGGAGAAAGTAATCATAACTTGAATGAATATAAAGGAATAAGGAACTTTAAAAAAAAAACAATTTAAATATTAATTCAATTTATAAAGTTAATGAAGAAAGTAATTAATTACAAAAATTTGTTAACAATTCAATATCTAAAATAACCTAATAATCTGAGAACAAATTTTATCAATTTATTCACCTACTTTGAAATATTGTGATAACTTGATTATTAAAAATGACTTCAAAATAGATTTATAAGAATTTTGATTAATGTGGAAGTTTTATTGTTCAGTAAAAATTTATTTGATTAGAATTTAAAACATTTTTTTTTCAATTTTAAAAGTATTTGTCATTTGAATATATTTAATAAATAATTTTTACTAAAATAACTATATTTCACCGTAAATAAAAATACCATATAAATTGAATACATCGCGAATAGAAAGTTCACATTTAATGTACTACAGTACATCTTAACAATGTTTATTTTCATTAAAAGTTTTAGAATAAATAAACTCGTGAAGTAATTATGATATCACACTGGGGTAAATAAAACCAATAATTGTATTGTATAACTAATGATTTTTTCCACTTTAACTACAATGTATTTGTTCTAAGAAATGATTCTAATTTGGTATCTACGATTTGCGGGGATAACTAATGATAAATTTTTTTATTTATTTATTACACATAACGCATATGATCCTCAGCATTTTTTTGTAAATTATTTTTAGAATATAAACAGTTATTATAGTAACTTTGAAATTAAATATTAATTTTATTTTATTTTTATATTCAATTACAATAAAAATACTTATGCCATCTTCATAGTTAAGTTCTGAATTGTCTAATCCATTCATAGCATATCCAATGATTGGTTAGAAAGATTATTCAAAAAGAATTAAAACTTTAACAGAACAATTTTTTCAAATATTCAAAGAAATTATTTAAAATTATTGATAATAATTTGATTGGGATGGAAAAAACATTTTATTTAGAATGCTAACATATTCAAGTATTCGTTTTTTTTTTAATGAGTTCTAGAAAAAATAACAAACCAAATTTAATTGATTAGTAAATAAAATTCTATATAAGAATTTCAATTTAAGGAATGTTTACCAATATTAATCACAATTAGGAATTTGAATATAATTAGTAAATTTGAATTTCATGCTAAAATTGTATCGAAATTATATTTTATCTTTTTTAATTGAAAAGTATGAAATTTTGTAAAACTCATTAAATTTCAGTACCACACAGGTTAGGAAAATAGTTCTGTTTGAAGAAGGACAAAAGATACGAAATCGGTTGAATTCGAGAGAAGTCGGTTAATTCATCTAACAATGCAAAAATTAAATAATCTCAAACTCTTTGAACAGTTAAAACATTTATAAAAAAACAAACAAACAATATTTCATCATTTAATTGTTCTATGAACATATTGTATATGTGCTCTTATAATTATATTCTACATAAATTGCAACAATTTGTAATAATATTTAATCTATGGTATATGATAGTATATAGTAATTTATTTATTACTAAATATATTTATTGATTAGTAATAATTGATAGTAATTTATTGATTTATTGATAGTAATATTTATCCTAGTATAATATTTAGATATCTAAACATTTAAATAAAGTTAAACAATTTCGCTTGCCAACAGTCAGTTAAATAAAAAAATAAAGAATTTATCCTGCATTATAAAAATAATATCATAATAAATTTAGAAAGTATAACTTGTTATAAATTAATTTGATACCGATTATAATAACTCAAGATAACTGTGTTATAAAAGAGTTAAGTATTTATAATTGAACATTATAAATGTATAATTGACATTTATAATTGAACAAACTAATAAAATCAATTAGAGAAAAATACATAAGGTTTTTAAACATTATTACATAAGCTTAACACACTATGTGAAACCTAAAAATAACTTGCATTAGATATAAACACAACACAAAATATATATATATATATATTTACTTGATAAACGGAAAGACGATCCAAAGTGGACACAATAACAGTACACAAGTGAGAGATATATATATATATATATTGATCACTCAAAGTAGATTTATTAGTTAGATATGTTACTATGATTTTCTTTATTTTTAATATTCATTTCTTTTATCTGAGTTGTTATTCAGATGAACTGCAAAAAAACTATAAGTGACATTTTAACTTTGTTTCATCACCCAAAAGAGAAGGTTTTAACATATATTTTACTTACCAAATGTGTAATGACTAAAAACGAGTTACTGGAATAATAGGTTTTTTAAAAATGCGTAATTTTTTTTTAGGCAACTCGATGTACATTTGTTAATTTACTGAAGTCTTTGTAAATTCTGTGTCAAAAATTGAAGAATTAATTCAAAAGGCCCCTCTATGGGTTTTTGCATTGTAGAAAGTATTAAACAATAATAATGTAATTTTATTCTTTTATTTTTTAGAGCACTCTTTGAGAAAGTGGAATAATCTTTTATTATGACTTTTGTGTCGGTGGGTGGACTTCTGTGTTCCTCTTCATTTCCTCCTCTCCTGAAGATGGCCAGAAAGTTGAAATGATCAAGAATGGTGAGTGTTAGCCTCTTTTTTGTATTTTCTAGTTGTAGCATTAATTAAAATACTTTCTTATAGTGGACCTCTTTATTTGAGGCACTGCATGTTACAAAGATAGTTCATAAATAACTAACTCCTTTTCTTTTAACCATAATAGTATTTATTTTGGGTTTCTACAACACTTTTTCATTCACACACTCAAAAATGATATACTCTATATAATTCATATAAAATAATAGTCATAATTTATATCAAAATCCATTGATATAAATAATTCAGTTACTGATTATTAATTTACAGTAAACTTATAGTTCTTATTATAACGGCACTTGAACTAAAAATATTGATATATATTTTACCAACAAATCAAGTTGTATATAACGCATTTACATTTAGTAAATTTTCAGTTTATTAAAAGAACTCTCAAGCAAGTATCTTTTTTATAAGAAATAATAAAGAGTGTAATAAAACAGATTTGCTTATTTATGTATTAATAAAAAAAAGGTGTTAGTTTCATAAATTCTGAATTGAGTTAACATTTTCAATGAAAATTAATATTTACAGAATTATTTTTAAAGTTTTTAAATTTTTTTAACATGAGTTTTAATTATTTAAGTTATCAATTTTAATAACCTAATATCTCATTAATATTCTACGGTTATAATTATTTCTTCTTTTTAAACAATTAAATTTTTTATGGAAATTGAAAAATAAAAATCTTGAATATTCTCATAACTTGAAGAATTGCTTCTGATTCTTTTTAAAATATTTATCTACTTAGTAAGTTCCTACTTGTTTAGAGAGTAACATTTATTTACGAGTGATTATTAAGATTTTCTAGCGAGTTATTCCATTTTTCTGTGTTTATGTTTCTATATATGTGATTACAACTAGTTATCTAACTCTTTCCTTCCCTCAACAAACCTATATAGTCTACCTCTCTCACTCACTCTCATTTTTGTCCATCTTGTTTTGATAAGTAGTTATTAGTTTTTCATCTATATATTAATATTTATAAATATTAATTAATAAAATGAAAGAATAATATATTTAACATTAAAATTAAATAAATAAATAGACTATTTACCAGCGAGTAGAGACTGGTTCCAATTATCATCGTTTATTATTATTAGATTATGTCATACCATCATTAAGTCGTTAAAGAAATTTCAAGTCAAATGTTGCCCAATTCAACAGAGAAAGCTATATTTCATTAAAATTCTCGTGTTTTAGTTATTTTCTATTTTAGAAATAACATTTAAACAGTGTGCTTTAATGTAAAAGCCTTATGTCCCTGTATGGGTTTTATATTTTAAATTTAGAACAATATAAGTTATTCTCTTAAAATCTATTTAATCATTTTATTAAATATAATGAAGAATTCTTTTTTCATTTAATTACTAATTTCATTATTAGAATCTAATATTAAACATTTTTGAAGCTAATAAATACGTTCTTATTTTTTTAGTTGAAATATTTAAAAAAAATTAACGTTTTAATTATTATTCTTGTATTTAAATAATTAATGTAAATACCAATTTAAATTCATTAATTAAAAATTAATATTCCATTTTTCGACTTAAGTAAATCTATATTAGTTTAGTAAATGAATAAACATTAAGATTGGATTAAAATTTTGAGTATTTAAGGAAAACAAATCTGGTGTTTAAAATTATTCAAATAATTGAAATATTCTTTAATTATTATTAATTTCAGATAAAATTCTCATACATTTCAATAATATTAATTAATGTTTTTTTTTACTGTAATTAAACTTTTAAATGAACTTATGTTTGAATATTATTCGGCTTATTATCTTTTCAATAGGTTATGACATTTTGTCGTTTAGTTTTTTTTTTTTTGAATGTTTTATTTACATAAATTTACAGCATAGTTGTTAATAGATATTAGTTGATTTCAGTGATATGTCGAAAAAAAAAAGGAAATATAACTTTAAACAAGCTTGTGCCCCAAGGATTTAGTAAGTTTTTTTTAATAAAATGATATAAAACAGGATAAAGAAATATGAACGTAACAACCAGAAAATTTTTTAATCTAATAAAGTCTTCTGTTTAGTTCAACCAACTCTTCAAAGAGCTTTGATTTTATTTTTTTTTTTTTTTGAAATTGTAAAAAAAATAATTTGAACTAAGGGGTTAAAACCGAAAAAAAGAATTGTTTGAAAGTCTTTTTAAGGCCAAATTTCTATTTGGTGAATGGTTTGATTATAGGTGTTTAAGATTTAAGGAAATTGTTTTGTTTGGTTTATAATAAGAGATAATGAATGAATCGTCAAGGGATTTAGGTAGAAAGGAATTGAGTCCTCTGAAGAAATTGTTCTTACTCAAAACTTTCTTCAGATGATTAAATCTGAATTAAAGAGCAACAAGTGACTAACTGAAACAAAATCAAAAACAAAAACGGGGAAAATATCATATAACTAAATGAAGGATTATATTGTTTTGCAAAGCCAATTGAAAGTTCACCATCATTTGTGTCATTTATTTATTTTTAGTTTTTGTTTCTATATTTTCTATTTTATTTCGAAACATAATAAATACATTAAAGTGGATTTGTTACCCTTAATAAAAACCCCGGAATATAAATATATCCACATTTCGAGAACATTTATTTCTATAATTAGTTTAGTTCAAGTCAAAAAAGTTGTATGAAAGAAATAGTATAAATATTGAATTATTTTATTATTTAATTAAAATATTTTCTATTTACATATAAATAGTTTATGGGAATTATTTTCATGTGGCAACATTTTTACACATGTCTGGAATTATGTATTTAAAAACAGAAAAAAAAAATTAAAAGATGTACACAATATTCTGTATTTTTTATCATTACTAGAAATTATAAAATGTTCATTATTAGTATTCAAATTGATGAATCCGTTTTGGTACTATTGATGGGTTAATAACATTACAACCTGTACAGTGAATCACTAGGCATACCATTATGAAATAACCATGATATTTTTTTTATTTATAATTGATAAGTGCATCGTCTACTAGGACATTAGCACTGTCTGTTTTGTTCGATTCTCTAGTTCCTCATATTTTGTTGTATAGCTTTATTTCCTTTAAGAATGATGTTACTTCACTGGAATATTTATTATCAGGGGCTAGTGCTATTATCAATTTTGATAGTATGCCTGCAGACATCCTTTCTTCTTCTAATTGTGGGCATTCTTCAATTAAATGGGCCAACGTCAACACATCTTTACACATAGGGCATGAGGGTCTTTGTTCTTTGGATAACAGGTAAATATGTGTGGCTCGCGTGTGACCTATACGATGATATTAATGAGTATTTTATTTTTTATTAAAAAAAAATTCCAAAAAATTGCTATTGCCAAAAAAAACAACAAATCGTATATGTTAGAAAAACAATTAAGACGTGTAAAACATTTATTTATAACACATATAGGATGATTGTCTTTGAAAGATGCTAATGGAATTATTTAACTACTGAAAAACGGAAAAAAAAATTTTTTTTTAGAAAAAGTTATTTAATATAAGGCAATAATAAGAGGTTTACAATTGTCGATAATATGTCTGCTATGAAAATGGTGATAACAAAAAGAAATTAAATTTGTAGAGTGAAGATTATCCGTGCTATCAATCTCTTAACTCATCCTTTCCAATTCATAATTCATTTTATGAAAAATAAAAAAAAATTACACACTAAGAGGAATTTAGTACCAAAGTCTTTAAACAGCAAATACTAATTTTCAATATATAATAATTAAATATAATAATATAATTAGTATATCATTATGATAATAAACAAATTATGCATTTGGAATATTCTAAATTAACGAAAAAAATATTGTTTCCAATTGCATATTTTTTTTTAATTTCATAATTTTTTTTTTAAAGTCAGAATTATAAACGAGCTTTATAAAATATGTTCATTAAATAATGTAAATGAGCTTAAGGGAATCATTTTGTGAATATTGTTATCTGGATATGTGAAAGAAGGACAGAATGTATGTTTGGAATTTCCATGGGTCAAAATTAAAAAGATATTGTTGAAGAATCTACTGTTAAGTGTTGGAAAAAGATTTTTAATAAAAAAAAAAAATTAAAGTGATTCAGTGAAAGAAGAAGCTATTATATTGTCCAATGCACTTTGATTGATTTCTAACCAGAAACCTTCATTGAATTTTACCTTTTTTTTAAAAAATGTGTATCGAATGTTAAAAATATATAGAGTGTATCGAGACTAAAAGACAAAGCTATCCATATTATTTCCTTAAAATTTAAATTCCTAGAGCGGAGTTATATAATTTCCTATTTATGTCTCATCTAATTTATGTTGTGCTCTGTAGTTCAGTCACCTTCTCATTTTCCCCCCCCCCCCCCCTGTTATCTTTAAATCCTTTTTATTCCGTAATTTATATTTCCTTTTTTTTTCCTCATCTTTTTGTACCTTTATATCTTTACTTTTCTGCTGACCTTTTGACAACATGTGCACATACCTGCACACGTGGTCAAACACACATTTGAATGATTTTGAATGGATCCCTCTAGTTCTTCTCTTGATGATGATTGAAACCAAAAATAGTAAAAGTTATTATTTCCTTATTGGTGTATCTGTACTTATGTTGAACTCTCTCTCTCTCTCTCTCTCTCTCTCTATATATATATATATATATATATATAAAGTAAAGAAACACACTTACAAACTCAAATTTTCGGGAAATCAAATTATTGAGACGGGTCAATAATTAACTTATAAACTTATAAGAGACGGGTCTCCAACCGTCTCTGAACCAGTGCGCTTGGTTTCCCTCTCTTATCTCTCCTGAAGACGGTTTAAACCAAAAATTAGAGACTGTAAGTGTGTTCGTTTGATTTCTCTATGTTTCTTTGTCTATATTGAACTATATATATATATATATATATAATATATATATATATAAACGCCGTTGCTTTTCTGGTGTGCTTGGTCTCTCTCCCACTCTCTTTTCTCCTGAAGACGGATTATCCGAAAATTTGAGTTAGTAAGTGTGTCTCCTTCTCTGTATGTTACTATTCTTTGAGTCCAGTCTGGATCGACTTTCCGATTTTAAAGTATGTACATACATACATACATATATATATATATTTATTGTATATGTAACATAAAAAGGATAAATCGGGATGCGGTCAGTTTCTTCCACTTCCAATCAAACTCTCATTGCCAACTTTTCGATTTTATTCAACATCTTTTTCAAAGACAAAAGTAGCAATATTTGAAAATATACAAAACTATTACAAGTTATATTACTAAAACAAAGTAATGTAATTATTTCCTATTGGTGTAAAGGAAATTATACTGGAAGTGGAAGAAACTGACCGCATCCCGATTTATCCTTTTTATGTTACATATCTGTCCCACGGTCGACAGTTCATTACTGTTTTGCATGTATATATTATATTATATTGAGTTGATTGTCGTCCCTCCGTCAAATCACTTCTTCACCTGAGGACGATCGCGATAACAGTTGAAATATTGAAAAGTGAGTCTTTGTTATGTTTCTTTCTATGTACCATAGATTATTATTTTATATATTATATATATATATATTTATATTTATATATATAACCTTTTTCGTTGGAAATACGGTCCCAACGAAAATCGAGAAATACGAAGAAAAAATCGAAGAAATACGATCCAAACCGTTCTTGAACCAGTGCGCTTGGTTTCCCTCTCTTACCTCTCCTGAAGGACGGTTCAACCGAAAAGTAGAGACTGTAAGTGTGTTCTTTTGATTTCTTGTTTCTTTGTCTATATTGAACTATATATATAAAGATTTCACATACACACGTGAAATAACAATCAATGATCAAACCACAATAAGAAAATGGGAAAACAAGACTAAGATCTTTCATCCGTAACAAGCGGTCTTCGTCAGAGTCAAAAACCCAACTGAAACCTCAGTTTGTTTTTGGACCTCTGCGGACGAAACCGACAATTTGTTACGGTTGAAAGATCTTAGTTTCTTTGTTTTTCCCATTTTCTTATTGTTGTTTGATTCATTGATATATAATTATTATATATTTTATTATATATATATATTCATTGGTCAATTTATGAAAAAGTACATAGAAAAAACATAACAAGATTAGTTCACTATTTCGACATTGGTCATCATCAGGAAAAGATGATCTTATAGAATGGCAAAGACTGACCGTTGACACAAATTCATAAGTAATACGAGTATATAGTAGAAACAACTAAACTGCTAGTTCTTTCAAACTTCTAGCAGATGTCTTGTTTTTTTTAATGGATAACTTTTAGTTATTGCTCAAGGTCAGAAATAGCAAAACTTATTTGATGTTTTTATTAAAGTCATCTGCAGACTTATGACAGGGCAGATATTCTATGAGAAACAACCATCCCTACTCATATTCAGCAACCAAAAAATCAGGTTCTTCTGACAGCTTAACCGCTACTTAAAAATACAATTTACTTGAAAAATAAAAAAATCAATCTATATTTTACGTTTTTATTCTTTGAAAAAAAAAAATTTTTATGATACAATATATAAATTGAAATACCATGAAATCAATGAATTTTCCATCTCATGTATGCATATTAGTTGTATTATCCTTTTAAGAATTAATTTATCAATTCTTGTCGAAATATTACAATTTAAATTGAATAATGAAAGTTAAATAATAATGAAAATTGAATGATTGGTTGTTAAATAGACATTAAGTAGAATAAGATGTGGCAAATAGAGACTGTGTCATTAAACATGGTTTGGCTTAGTACAGTATCAGAAGTCAATGGGCAGTCACAGTGGATGTTGATTTTTCTTTTTCTTCTTTTCTTTCACCTTCCCTAAAACCAAAATATTTTTAAAAAAAGTTTAAAAGTGGAATTAATTATATATTTTATTAACTTAATACTGATAATTCGGTTTCTGTGTCGGATATTGCCAGGAAATAGGATGTGGTTTTTTAGTGGGTCGGGACCCCCAACCCCACATACCCTAAGCAAGATGTTTTGCTAAGGGACCTGCTGAACAGATTTTTCCACATCCTACGAGGAAAAAAAATACTTAGAATTTTTTTTTTATTTCAAATTAACAAATTAATTTACTTTTAAACGTTATATCTTTTCTTCTAAAATTCAATAAATTTGTTGCAGAATAAATTAACAATGATTAACAATCATTTTTTACAAAATAATGATTCTTTAGCTCCTTCTGTATAACTATGATTATCCAGCGACTGCTTAGTCCAGTCAAATTGTGGTTTATTATTTCATGTACAAGTAAGTTATTCATTTTCCTTTGATTTCGAAATAAAGTTTGATTCACAGGTTGTATTAATGTCTTTCTTATTTTTAATCAATGTTATAATTTTTTCCTGGTTTAATTAGTCTGTATCAAATAATCGTTGAAAGTGATGAAATTTTGGTGGAATAGACTAAACGAAAGCTTCATAGTTAGGATATTATATGAGCAATTCATATTACTTATTCTTTTATTATTTAATCTTTATTGAAGACTGAAATATTGATATGTAATGCAAGTTATGGAGACATATCGAACCATGACTTAAAGATTTGGGTTAATAAGTTAGAAGTGACCAGCAACGGTTTTGTGACAACTTTATGAATCTCGCTTTGGTCATCCAAAAGTGTCCGTTACTATAGTTAGGGCTTTCTGAAATACACCCCCTGGCCACCCTACTGGCAGAGGAAGCAACGATCTAGCCCAGGGTTGTCCAAAGTCTAGCCCACGGGCCGCATGCGGCCTGCGACCCCCTTCAATGCGGCCCGCGGCCTCTTCTAGAAAACTTTTAAAAATTAGTATTATTTAGACATCTATTGAGTTATATTCGAAAAAAAGTTGTTTTTTCCTTTGTGGAGCAGCATTTTCCGCAATGAAGTCGATTAAATCCAAAGAGAGGAATCTACTTAATCAAACATCTCTCGAAGCCTGCCTTCGTTTAGCCTTAACCTCAGTTGACATGAAGCTATCTGTCATGAAGCTGTCCTCTCCGTTGTCGAGTGGCGTAGCAAAGAAGCTCTTGATACTCAGGATTATACCCTGTAGCATAGCAATCCCGATGGGGGGGGGGGGGGGATGGGCGGAGGGCTTTGTGGAAGTCAACATATAAGAATAATAAAATGTAAAAAAAAAAATGTAACTTGGTAATTTATATCAACATAAAACATATGTTTTAAAGTTATTGCGGTCTTAGTATTTCATAATCATTTAATCTACATTAGATAAATACATGCATATTGTTAAAACCACTGAGGTTAGTATAATTTATATTAGAAATAGGTAAAACATTCATACGTCATAACCTCCAGGATCATCTTACGAGGTATGACGGTTTTACCTATTTGTAATATACATTAGATAAGCTCGATATTTGAAAATCTTGTTCATCTGAATGCATGAGAAATGTAGATCCGGGTGCCCCTTGTAAATATGGCGACTTGAAATAAATCCGACATATTGAGGGTTTATGTATCGATATATTGTTCTAATTGACAAGTATATGACGTCATAAACGTAAATAGATTGAAATTAATTAAAATGAATTTTTTTAATGCGAAATATTAAAAAATGAAGAATAAGATAATATAAAAGGTTATAAAATAGAAAGGGAAGTATGAAATAGTAAAAGACAATGTGTATACGAGATACTATTATAAAATTTGTTGAATGGAAATAAAAAAAAAAGAAATCCAGAAAGGGATATTATGACTAACCTTATTGTGCGTTTTCTAAGGTTGTTCCTCCTGTTGCACATCCCTTGTTCTGGAGGGTACACACGTGCTGCTGCTTCCAAAAAAGCTCTCATCAAATCGTCAGTATCTGAATGAACTCGTCTCCACATGTACTCCGCGAGGTACGAGTCAAACTGATCTCTGACGGTCCGATTAGACAGACTCCTTTTTATGGCAGACCATGTTCCCTCAATTGCATTAGTATGCACTTCATTTTCAGGGTTTTTAAAATGAAGGGAATGATTGACTGTGAGATGCCTGAAGCCCTCATCTGCTAAACAATCGTAGGACTTCCAACAGTCCGAATAGATGGTGGTTCCTGGCAGTATACAAGTCCTAATAACATTTAACAGACTCTCCTTATCCCTTCTTTCAACAACCTTGAAGAAACACTTTTTCGAGTCCCTTTCCACCCCACCAAAAACCCATTTACCTTCTACTGGCCTCCCACGGTTAGATTTACGTTTTCCAAATTTACTCTCATCTATTTCAACTGTCACGCCAACTCCACCTATAGGTTCATTCATTCTGAAACATTCTTCCACACATACTTCCCTAATAAAACTATGCCAATCACACACCGTATGGGAGGCAACACCCAATTCTCGCATAATAAACTTGTGCTCGATGCGGTGAACTAACAAATAAGTCATCGAACACTCCTTTTCACATAATGGGCAGGGGCAACCTTTGTCCTACACACCCATAGAAATTTATCGCATTTGTCCAAACATGGTTTGAGAGACATATTATTTCCACATTCAGGACACACATACTCTCTCGCAATCAATCCCAGATCCATGCATACATCAATCACACGTTCCGCACTAGCATCCATCAATCGTGTAAAAAACAACAAATTTAAAGATTCCATACCCAAAAAAAGAAATAAGCTGGCTAATTTGGAAGCAACGGGAGAAAAAAGAGGCACAAACTAAACCACATGGAGCGTGTAAGAAGGTTATGAAGAGGTATTTAGTTCCTGTTTTTGCCGGTAGTTTGAACAATTGACCAATTAAAATGAAGAATTGCTCTGGAATATTGACATGCGCAAATAACATCGACTGACTCCAATATCAATAGTAGATATCGATAATCGATTCCCAACCGACTGCCCAGCTATTAGCCAGCCGCCATGTTAGGGGGACCCGGATCTACATTTCAGCCATTATTTGTAACACTGTTTTTGGGTTATTTAATCTAAAATTAAATGTAGTTTCAATTTATGTTATGAATACAAGTTATTCTAGTTCGATTGAGTCATGTTGAATTAACCCATGTTAATTAAGTATAATCTAAGTTAAGCAACATTGGGCGTGATTGCTTCATGGATGGATGACTGCATGTACTGATGGCGTTTTCTGTAATGTGGCTCACTCATGGATGCTGAATCAAACATTAACCATACATTCACTACATAAGGCTTAAAGTGAAGACTGTAAGTTTAAGAAAGTTGACTTAACTTGTAGCTGAGCATTGGCCCTTTGTGATACCACACAATGAAGATTGATTCTACAGTGGGAGTCCTAAATTTTGCTTAACTCATGTGTATTTAGAGTAGGGAACTTTAACGAGTACCTGACATCGTACAGGCTCGGGGCCGACAGTTTAACGTCCTTATTCGCTCAGAATTCGTCCTTTTGCGCTCAGATTTATTCACCTCCCGCGTGAATAAATCGAGGGCCAGGTGGGGATCGAACCCCGGTCCTATCAGTTCAAAGGCGAGCACGTAACCACTGAGCTAGCCTGGCCCCCCCTTTAACTTGTAGTAAAGTAGGACTGATGAGGTTCTAGACTAGACTGACTTGAGTGGGCGCCTGAAGAGCAGGATGTTCGGCTCGGGGTCGTGCGTCATGTAGTGGATCCACCCAAGGCTCTGCTGCACCCCCAAGTGACGCCACTCTGCCTCGCTCATCAGCCGGTTGCGAGGTAGCTTCTTTACCAGTTCTTGCGGTAGAATCACGTGCCTGTATTCGTAAACGCTGTCATAATACTTTTCAGAATAATAAATCTGCTGATTCATCATTCCAACTACTGTATTGTAGCTCAAAAGTCAGATTTAGTTTTTATAAGAAAAAAAAAACAGCTAACTGGCTAGAAAACTTGTCGGTACGCTGGTAACAGCAAGTGGAAAAAACACCTAGTGAGTTGACCAGTATTTGAACTTTGCCACCATAAGAAAACTAAACATAAAAATTTCAAAAAAAAAACTTTTAATTTTTTTTAAGAATACAGAAAAATATTTTTACTTATGTTAAATAGAAAGTAATATAAAACTAAATTTATCAATACTCCTTTATCATTATTTCAATTTCTTTAAAGATTGTTAGATATATTTCCTTTTAAAACTGTACTCCCCAATTCTTCAACAATAACTGTTTTGTTGGTGGCTGGTCAGCCAATGGTGTTTATAAAGATTAATTGTTATAGCCAATCGTACAAGAATAATCGAACTAAATAGCGATATTTCAAATTAAGATGCTGAATTAATGAATATTTTTTCATATTAATTGTGTGATTTATATATATATATATATATATATATATATATATATATATATATATAAATGTTTCAGAATAAACTATAGGTACACAACAAATAGAAAAACATATAGTCTCTAATTTTCAGTTTAACCGCTATCATGAGAGAAGAGATAGGGACACAAAGTGCACTTGCGAACGGAACCAACTGTCGCTTTGCAAGTGCGCTCAGTGTCCATATTTCTTCTCTTCTGACGATGGTTAAACAAAAAATAAGAGGCAGTAATTGAGTTTTTCTGTTCATTGTGTACCTATAGTTTACTCTTAAAAGGTTTTAGTCTTTGTAGATTGTTCTCTTCATGGTAATATATAAATATATATAAAGATTTCACATAAAGACGTGAAATAACAATCAATGATCAAACCACAATATAAAATGGGAAAACAAAACTAATATTTTTCAACCATAACAAGGGATCTTCGTCAGAGTCAAAAACCCAACTGAACTTACCGTCCCAACTCGGTTGGGTTTTTGACTCTGACGAAGACCGCTTGTTACGGTTGAAAGATCTTAGTCTTGTTTTCCCATTTCTTATTGTGGTTTGATCGCTGGTATATATATATATATATATATATATATACCATGATAAACGAAAAACGATCCGGCAGGACAGATAACAATTAAAATAAGCAGTGCCACATAAACTGAAACACAACAAAGACTCACTTTTCAATATTTCGACCGTAATGGCGGTCGTCCTCAGGAGAAGAAATTCCTCCTAATGGTTTGACAGTCAAGTGTCAAATGTCAAACCTAATGACTGTCAAACCATTAGGAGGAATTTCTTCTCCTGAGGACGACCGTCATTACGGTCGAAATAATGAAAAGTGAGTCTTTGTTGTGTTTCAGTTTATGTGTCACTGCTTATTTTAATTTTATATATATATATATAGTCGGTACCTGTGTTCGGAAGGACGTACATCTATCTTCCTGACGATGAGGCAATCGAAATATAGTAGAGAGTTGCTATGATTTCTTTCATGTGTGTTCCTTTTGTGAATCTAGTTTATAATATTGAATCTTAAATACAGCTAAAAGAAGAATTAACGAAACATTAATGATAATAGAATTTTATATTTGTAGGGTAAAAAAGTTAATGGAATAGCCTCCTCATGTAGAAGTTTGATAATATAAATAACGCGTTTCGAATACATAGTGTTCTTCTTCAGGCATAAAACAAAGATGTGTGTCTGTGGTACAACAATCTATTTAAGAATTCAATATGTGGAGACTATTGTATTAACTTTTTTACTCTACAATAACTAAATACTATATAACAACTGATTGCACTATCTTAGAAATAGTTTTATTTTAGTTTAGGCTCTTGTAGGAGTATATATATCTCTGTTTCCTCTCCTCTATAACAGAGGAGAAGGGCAAAGGGATATATACTTCCACTTGCTTTAAATTTTCCTAAACCCCATATGGTGTAGGAAAGTTGTTAATATCTTCAACCATCCTTTTAGGAAATTTTAAAATCATACTTTTTTAAGGTCAAATAAAGGATCATTTTGATACATACATCTTTTAAAGGCCAATACTTAGAGAATAAACTCCCTATAATAATATATTTTTTGATTTAATATTTTCTATTTTTGATATTTAATATTTCTTAATAATTCTCGTGGCTCAAACAAAAGTTTAATAATATAGGAGGTCTTTTGCTAAATCTAATACTTTAATAAAATTAATACTTTTTTCTGAAGCACTTTGACCTCTCCTCAAGTTGGAGGTTGCTAAAATGTAAGGATGGTGATTCCATTCTTGAAGGGATAATGCTGTTAAAGTCGGCAGTTACATAGCAAGGGGTGGGGGAGGAGCGGTCCAACCCGGGTGGCATTTTGGGAGGGGGGGTGTGTTAAAAATAGAACATAAAAATATTTAAATAATAAAAAACTAACAAAAAAATGTGATATTTTATACCAAAATGAGTTTTTAAGGTGCAACTCTTTTTATGTTTTATGTGTGTAATTCTGTTTTAAACAAATTTTTCAACTGTAATATTCGCAAATTAAAAATAAATGTATTTTAAATTTTAAAACTATTTTTTTTAAAGGGTTTGAAAGTTAAAGTCGGCAGTTACATAGCAAGGGGTGGGGGAGGAGCGGTCCAACCCGGGTGGCATTTTGGGAGGGGGGGTGTGTTAAATAGAACATAAAAATATTTAAATAATAAAAAACTAACAAAAAAATGTGATATTTTATACCAAAATGAGTTTTTAAGGTTGCAACTCTTTTTATGTTTTATGTGTGTAATTCTGTTTTAAACAAATTTTTCAACTGTAATATTCGCAAATTAAAAATAAATGTATTTTAAATTTTAAAACTATTTTTTTTAAAGGGTTTGAAAGTTTATTTTGTTTGCACATCCAGTTAATTTAATTTAACCATTTTTTTTATGATTTTAATTATACGTTTTTGTTTTGAAAATAATTTAATACCTTTTTTTATGATTTTATTTTTACGTTTTTTTTTTTTTTGAAAAATGTTTGGTTTTCTTTGATGATGACTGTATATGCACGCGATTATTGTAATAAGATGAAGTCTGGAACTAATAACAGATCTTTGATTGCAATTTTATGAAAATAAGTATTTTGAAGATTTTTTGTAATTTTGAAGGTTGCGGGATTGTGGCGCGCGGCGGGAGGGGGGCAGGTCTTATGACTGGCGCCCTACACCACTGGAAGTCCCGGTTGTGGTGGACTTTGGGGCAAGTCAGCTGGTGGCCGGCGGGTAGGTCAGGCTGTAAGGTGATTGGCCTTGGGAAGCAGGCTCATCGCCTTTTCATGACCTTGCCTTTCAGGAGTCAGCTTTGCCTATGTCAGGCCAGTCGCTTGCTAACTCTCCCCCAAACAACGCGGATATCTTTACACTTAGAGTGAGTTGCCGCACTCCTTCAAAGTATGCCTCTGCCTCGCCAAGTACTCCTCCTGCTCTGCGTGGCCGTCCTAGCACACTTGTCGCACTCCCAGTCCACCAGGCCTAACATCATTGTCATCCTAGCAGATGATCTGGTAAGTTTTAATTCAAATAGCTCTTCTTACAAAATGTAAACACTGATTCCTTCAAACTACATAATACACTCTTACAAATAGCAAAAATGCAATAACAGAATGGAATTAACATTAAGAAATAATTAAAAAAAAATAACAACTACAAATTCCAAATGAACAACATACTGAAAAAAATATATATACATATTTTATAACAACATACAGTTATATATCAATTTTAAAAATAAATCTTAAAAATCTGAATATATATTTATGAATATTAAAGCGAAAATGTATCTTTAGCAATAAATACTATAATGAACAAACCATGTATATTACTCATTAAAGTTGATTCCAAGCATTGAGACGAATAGTGCAGTGATCCATCAAAATAATTGATCCAAATATAATCCAGAAAGTCTAAGTAATAAAACAGGTTTCTGCAACTTGAAATACTTTCTTCAAATTATTGATGAAGTTAAATACATTCATATTGTTATCACCATAGAAGTTAGTACGTGAAAACTTGTATATGCTGATACTGTTTATATAGTGGACCGGCTTCGAACATGGTCTGAAACAGAATAAAAACGAACTTTTACGGTTACATCACAGGGGACAACTGGTTTTCGTCGTATGAAATACTCACATCCTGCGAGACATGCCAGGTGAACACATGAAGTAAGTCGGCATCGATTACTTTAATTTAATTTTTGTAAAAAAAAAAGAAATCATTTTTCAACAAGAAAAATGCTTAGAAAACTAATCGATCCCAATGGAAAATCATTACTAGAGTGTTAATGGACATATTCTCTATTTCCTGAATTAACCAAAAAAGTTACTAGTCAATTTTTTTTCTGATGTAATTTTCCATATTAAGTATTTCTGATAATTTGTATTTATGACAAAAAATTATTGACAAATATGATAACAAAAATATAATAAAAAAGAGATAAATCATTGAAAAAATAGAAATTACATTCGTTTAATGATGAATAGAAATATTGATAAACAAATCAACAAAAGAAATGTATACGTAATTACTATTATTTATTAATTATTATATCTATTATTAATCTATTATTATTATTATTATCTATTATTAATATTACTATTATTTATTAATTATTATTATATATTATTAATTATTAAGATAATGAAACGATATTGAATATATAAACATTAAAAAGTTGTGTTTATTGAAAAGAACGATTCCAAGGTCAAGTATTTTAGACGACAAATATAATTGTCCGCACTAAACAGTGCAATGTTTATTATTGATGATAATGCTTTAACTTTATGAAGGAAACAATGTATTGGTTTTTGTGATTTCTTTATATCTATATAAATGAAATGATGATTTTGTCTGTACATTGCTTAGAACTGACTCATTTCATGTTTTCTTTACGTTTCATACATTGGAGAAACCGAATCCACCCTTAGAAAAATTTCTGTCGGTTTGTCGGTTTGTCTGTTTGTCGGTTTGTCCGCAAAATTTTGTCATAAGTAAACTCAGCCACCATAAGACATATCAAGCTGAAACTTTTACAGTAGATTTGTGTATGTCTAACTTAAAATATAGGTTCTGAATTGATTGGAAATTCAACGTAGAAGTGAAGTTATGGACGTTTAAAGCAAAAACGTTTGTCACAAGTAAACTCAGCCACCGTGAGACATAGCGAGCTGAAACTTTGATACTAGATTTGTGTTTGCCTAACTTAAAATATAGATTCTAAATAGATTGATAATTCAGTGCAGAAGCGAATTTAAGCTGTATTTTGCTAACTTCACAGACAGGTTCCAACTGTTTGCTCTTCTATGAACATGAAAGAGAAACATGTAATGTAGTATATACAGAAGCATTTGTTTAACACTACACTAACAATGGTATTTTCTACTATTCTAATTTCTAATGATATTTTGGAATACCAAGTATAATCGAATGTTTGATTCCGTCAAATACGTGTAGGTTTGCTAGTTTTTATTATAATTAGTATTAATTTTAAACCTACTGACCAAATAAAAAGAAAAAAAACAATAAAAATTCTTATCTATCATGTTTTTACTTTACTATAAGTAAAGTACAGTGATCGTGAAAAAATTCGATCTCGAGATTTTGACGGAATTATTTTTAATAACGTTCTGTTATCTAATCATACTTATCACAAAAAGGTGTAATTTCTGTAATTATTATCAATTATTTTAATAGAAACCTTTAAAAATAATAAATAGTTAACTCAGTAACTGGCATAATTGCTTTGTTTAATCTGTTAATATTTCTTGTGCCTGTAACTATTAAAAGCGCATTAGAAAACATGTTTACTAGTATGAAAAATATGTTTGATTCATGCTTTGTCACGTAATAATCAAGTCATTGGAATTTCCGTTTTATCAAATGGGTTTTAAATAGGAAATCCTTTAGTAGATTTACGCTTTGTAAAAAACAGATCCGGCTGATTGAAAAGAAAGAAAGAGCACTGTATGATTATCTGCTTCGTCATCACATACTCTTCAGCTGAGCAAAGGAATTCATCTGTTTCGATCAAAGATTCTCATTCTGTATTATGAATAACAAAGACTTCCGAGATTTGATTTTAACAGAAAAAAATAATTATGAAACAATTATTTTAAACTTTAAGGACCTTCAGACTTTAAAATTACTGGTACAGTAAACCTTTCTTTACGAATAAATAGAACTACCCAGAAGATTCACTCTCTCTCTCTCTCTCTCTCTCTCTCTCTCTCTCTCTCTCTCTCTCTCTCTCTGTCACACACACACACACACTCTCACTCTCTCTCAAGAATAAGATTTATCATTCAGTTTCAAATATGAAATTTTAAAAACTTGACGCGGATAAATACCACATACTCGAAGTATGTAAAATTTATCTAATTCATAACAGATATCTTAAATATTTGAGCATAATAATCCAGTTCCCTGGGGGCATCTGAGCACCTGTTTGAGGCACAGTTTGAGGACTCTGGTTTAAAACATCTTTATCTGCTTTTAAAATCATCGAGTAGATCTGATACATGGTAAATTTAGATTACAAATTTGATTGATCTAAACACATTCGAATCCCACTAATATATTTTATATATATAAAGATTTCACATAAACACGTGAAATAACAATCAATGATCAAACAACAATATGAAATGGGAAAACAAGACTAAAATCTTTCCACCTGACAAGTGGTCTTCGTCAGGTTGAAAGATTTTAGTCTTGTTTTCCCATTTCATATTGTTTGATTATTGATATATATATATATATATATAATTGATAATGATATATATATAACATAATAAAATGTCCGAGTGGATTACAGACATAACATAAATATAAGAACACAGACGGGTACAAACAAGACATCAGTAAGTACAAACAAGTAGAAAAAATAAGACAATGTTATTGTAATTAAATTCTATATTGGTGTAGCCATCAAGATGTCTACAAATATAGACGAAACGTCGACTTAAAAGTGTTGTATTATTGAAGCTAGACCAAACCTCGATAAAAAAGAAATATATATATATGTGGCTTTCGTCTGCTCGTCAGGTAATATATAATACACAGGTCTCGTTAAACACGATGGGGTATTCCCTCTGTAAAATGTTCTTTCCAATATTTTCTAGCTTGCAAAAAATCAATTTTCCTCAGCTTAGAGAATTACCGAGACTTTTGATATGCTGGCATTTAAGAAGAGATGCCACATATCATGCTCAAACCAATCCAAATCAAATCGAAGATTAGTTTTTCTTTTTTTTTTAAAAAAAAAATTGTTTCTATAGTAACTGTGAATAATCTAAACAATTTTCATTGAAAGCAATTATTATAAATTTATCTGCTTTGTTGTTGGATATGAAAAGAATGTATTGGGAATATAAAGCGATTGAGAATACGGGAGTATGTCAAAGGCCTTCCTGCAGAGATGAAGACGAGCGCGTATCTCTTATTAAAGACAATTCGTATTGAGCAGACACCCTACCCTGACCATTGACCACTCACCCTCCGCATCGGCAAATAAACCTTGGACCTTCCAGCAAGGACGTCTCACTATTGTCCAAGGAAACAACCATGAAATTAGATACATACGATATTTCCTTGAAACTCCCTTAAACGGAAAGTCATCTCCCTATTAATCAGTGCACTTTGAATGTTCTTGCTACAAATAACTAATATTTTAACTTTTTTCTCTTTTTTTTTTAATTTTATTTGTTTAAAGTCACAACAATGTAAGTATTACATTACCAGTGACACTGATAACACAGATGTAGGAGGGAACGCAGGAGGGAAGAAGCAATCCAGTGACTACACTTCCTGGCGTGGGTCTTTTTTTTTCTTTTTTTAAAATTAAAAAAATTTTGAAAAAAAAAATTTTTTTGTACAAAACATAAACATTTAGTCATACTTTAAGATTCGATAGCATGTAATATTATATATGGTGCATGCAAAATAAATGGATAAAAAAAGTCATACCTTATGCGAAATAAGTTTATTTATTACAATAACAAACTTATCAATGATCAAAGTTGATTGGTAACATACACAGAGACATAGAAAGAGTCAGAACTAATAAACCATTTCAATAATCGTATATTGCAACTAAAATGCATTAAAGAGCTCTATTTTGATATAACGGTCCCTGCTTTATCAACAGGCAGGCGAGGAAGCGTTTACATTAGCACGTTTTTAGTTACCACAACTAAAAACATTAAATCTAAACCTTAGAGTATGTTTTTGAAGTGATCACCTTTGTCGAAAGTAGACATGCTGGAAATAGCCACACAACAATAGTGAAATCACTATAAGTTTAAACTTCTAATCAATATTGGAGTAATTACAATTTTATATAGTTTGTTGTTAGTAAAATTTAATAATAATAATAATTAATATATTAATTATTAATATTAAGTATTATAATTATGGTAATTAATATTATACTGTTGATTATTTAAAGTAAAATTGAAGGTACTCCAACTTTTTTTATTTAAGAATGGAAAATATATATATTCCACATAAAAGTAATGATTACTTTTATGTTACCTTCTCAGTTTGTACTTTGTTTGCTCTCTGATGACATACGTTCAAAGGCCTCAGAGCATTTATTTCTACTGTTTTTCTTTTTCCATTGTGGTTTAAACTTCATTGATTGCATCAAAAGTTTATTTATTGTGTTTTTTGCATATATATATATAATATATATAATATAAATATATATATATATATACAATCGATAAAAGGATTTCACATAAACACGTGAAACAACAATCAATGATCAAACCAGAATAAGAAATGGGAAAACAAGACTAAGATCTTTCAACCGTAACAAGCAGTCTTCGTCAGAGTCCAACTGACCCAGTTGGGTTTTTGACTCTGACGAAGACCGCTTGTTACGGTTGAAAGATCTTAGTCTTGTTTTCCCATTTCTTATTCTGGTTTGATCATTGATATATATGCATATATATATTACAAATAGCGAAAAAGTAAAGTGTTTAATCATTCAATTGATAATTAAGACATGTCATTGAACAGGAATAATCCTTAAAAACTTTGAGTTCCGTTGCACAAAATAGATATTGAATGAAAAAACCAAATTATGTGGTATATTATAATGAGCCATCTTCTTTAAGTGGAAGAGAAAAACATTCAAAACAAGCATCAAAACCTTGTATTGTTAAGAAGTATTAAAATAATTAATTAATTAATAATTAATTATTAATTATTAATTAGTTCTGACTCTTTCTATGTCTGAGTGAAACTGACAGTGTATGTTACCAATCAACTTTGATCATTGATAGGTTAATTATTAATAATGATAATTATTAATAATTAATTAATAATTAAATATTGTACTTAAATTTAAGCAGTGCTACTTGATTGTGAAGTACAGATATTGATAAAGTGACATGGGCGGTGGTTTATTTATTAAGTAACCCATCTTGAGTATATTCAGAGAAAAGATTATTGTTTATTATTATTATTATTATTATTGATTAACAGAAAAGAAATTTGGTGTGGATGGGTTTTTAATGAAAGGTAGAGAAATACTCGATCTATTTATACGTTATTTATTAATTTCCGCTAAACCTGTTCTACGGGTACAGTTCGCTAAATCAATTTAAAATCAGCTTGCGTACGTAATAACTGTTATATAATTGATTCGTCTTTTCTTGCCAGAATTAGTCAAGAAGTTTAGAAGCGTGAATGACCTATCAGGCTGATGTTCGATGAATGGATGTTACTAGCTTGTACTCACCTTTGTGACAGTGTTTCCTTGGTCACGATTAGCAAGCGAATGTTAAGTCCTAAATATACGAAACTTGTTGTCCAAAGTGTCAACACTGCTATATCCTCCAACCCGAGTACAATGACCTAAAAACCGATATTTCTTGTTTACACATTGGTAACACGTTATATTGCAAAAGACATCCGCTGCACAGCCTGTTAGCTTCCATATATTTTACCTATTTCCAAGCCTCATTATAAATAGTTTATGCTTTTGATATCCTTATTATATAAACATCAAAATAAACAATAAAAACAATAATAACAAAGATAATTATTGATAACAATATCAAAAGTGTTGTCAAAAAACATTTATCTTACATGTTTATCAATAATTTGTCCTGTTTTACCATAATTAATTGTATTTATTTATTAAAACAGTAACTTAGGAGCGGGTAGACTTATAGAGTAGCGTGGAAATAAAATGTTACCTGATATGTACAGGTATAATAGCGTATGCAAATCTACAGACACAATCCAAGCAAGTCATTGTGTTAAGCAGGCACTCCCAATGTGACGTGAATGGGTTTTAATTACAGGTATATATATATATATATATATATATATATATAAAGAATTCACATAAACACGCGAAACAACAATCAATGATCAAACCACAATAAGAAATGGGAAAACAAGACTAAGATCTTTCAACCGTAACAAGCGGTCTTCGTCAGAGTCAAAAACCTAACTTATATTATAATTATATATATTTATAGTGAAAATAAATTATATAGTTGTATATTTTTATATATTAATTACATAATATATTTTTATATATTTTATTATAAGTATATTTATAATATAATTTACATACTATTAAAATATATACAAAAATAATATATTTTATTAGATATAAGAATTATTTTTTGTTCTCACTTACCTCTGAAACAAAATACTAGGTTAATAAATTAGAAAAGGAGGTTCTTTTTACTAGTTAGTGCGTTAGAAATTGTTTTAAATTTAACTCCTGCCGCCTCTTGAGAACTCCCCCAGTTAAAAGGGTCTATATCGCTATTTAAAACTTACAGTTAATATTACGGTAGACGTATTAAAGTGAGAAGATTGTCGTGATTTCCTGATGCCTCGTTTTTGAAGGTTGTTTCAGTAAACATTGTGAGGAAGTTAGCCCGGGAAGAAACCTTAACCATGAAATGGAGTAACTGTAAGATACACCTTCACCTTCCTCTTCCTGAGACATTAATTAAGCTCTCTGGCATTTATCACCTCAATGAATTACTTGATATTTGACTCAAACGTCATCTAGTCAGTGTATTCACTAACTAAACTCTTTCGACATTCCTATTTCAGTTTTTTTTTCTCCTTTGTGATCAATAGAATACTAGGCTTTTCAATTAATGCCTATTTCGTTTTAAATAGTTTTGTAACGAATTCAGCTAATTTAAGCATGGTGCAGATTTTTTTTTCTACTTCAAGTATTGCAATGATTTTGAAGTTTCTTTCAAAGTGTGCCAATATATATGAAAGACTGTTGTACCATGATGCAACGACATCCCACAATAAAACTTAACAGCAGCAGAACTATTCTTTGTGTTTCATATAGATGCAATGCTTATGTTATTCTAGCAATATTTTTTTTTGAAAAAATTTTGAAACAATCAACTTTAGTTAAAGCAAACATAATATCTTACATGATAAACTAATTCTACTTTTCTAATTCTAATTTTACTTTTACATTGTTTACATTGATGTTAGAATTTTTTTTAGTGAATCCACTGAAATAAAACTGATGTTTATAATGGATAAATTTATATAATTGATTGACTTATTTGAGATATAGGAATAATAGTATTTTTACGTAGAAAAAATCGCTGTCAATAAGCATACATTTCTGTTACTCTTCTGTTGGTGTGATGGATTTATCTCACAAAATGCTTTAATCAATATATATATATATATATATATATATATATAATACTTTACAATGCTTTATATATAATACATATATATTTAATATATGTATTAAATATACATATATATATAAATATACATACATATATATAAATGTTTATATATAATACATACAATCGCCTTCGGAGCGATTCACTTCTTTTCCTGAAGACGAGGACATCGAAATATAGTAGTGAGTTCAGTGGTTTCCTTTCTATGTGTTCTTTTTTAATTTCTAGTTTATATATATATATATATTTATTTAGCTTCAGCTACTCAAAGGGACTACTTCTGCCCGATGACGACGACTGTCGAAATATCGTTGTGAGTCTTTTGTGTGTGTCTTTATTTGTTTTTCTCTTTCCTGTGTGAACTATATATATATTGCAGTCCTGAACAAAACTTAAAATCACGTAATATATTTTTGAGTTTATGAATCATAGTATCTTTGGATAATATTTAAGTGTGAGGAATGGACTCTTTCCTCAAGAAAGAGAAGTTATGTTTGTTAACAAATATCCAGTTTTTTCACTATACTAGTCTAATAGTTCATATCTATTCTTTTCAAAAAGTAGAAGCTCCCAGGTATAAAAGTTTTAAATTATACTGAATAGCTGGCTTTGTCCTTGTTTGAGTATGTAAAACTGGTTTATTACTAATATATTTTTTCTAATTATCATTCACAGCAACCTTATAACAAAGTACAGCACGCAGGAAAAACATAACACTCGCTCAGAGTGAATAGAGGTGAACAAATACTAGGAATCCATAAAACTCCCAATGAAATAATTTTATAAAAGACGAAAAATATAAAACATAATTCAAAATTGGAAACATTCTTTGAATAAAAATAAATGTAATTATCCTACGTTAAATTAAAAATGATTTTAAAACGATATTTTTTCTTAGATGTTTCTGAAATTTTTCAAACAAAATAGGAAAATTTTCAAGTTTTAAATTTGTAAACTTTGTCTTATATTGTCAATGTATTAGGAGGTCAGGTAAACTATGTAAGAGATCCACTGGCTATTGGAAGAAATGCCATGTTCTCTTGTAAGAGATTATTTCGTAACACGAAATCTATACTTTTACTTTTCAAAAATGTTATTAATGCTGTAGTTATACTAATGATATTACCTATATGCATCAGCAGTGATATATACGAAAATAAGTATATATATTGATAAGTGGATCAATGTTTATCTAGTTATCCACCTCAAGGAATGAAGGACTAATAAACATCTCCTATTTAGATATTTATGTTGTACCTGAATAGAACATTATATATTATATAGCCAACAAGTATAATATTATGGTTCCTTATAGTAAAGTTGAGTGTAGGTCACTCCAGATTTTTTTTCTTTGAATATTGCCCCTCTTATGAGAGTTTTATTATAGGGTGTCAGTCTTCTCTTCTTAAAAGAGTAATGTATATTTATAAAAGTCAAGTGAACGGCTGTATGTTTGCGTGGCGGTTTGCGCTACAGAAATCTCCAAGAACATCCAATTTCAATGGAAGAAATCTCATATTTTAGAAAATTGTCCTCGTTAGATTTGTACGTAAAAATACTCTTGAAATGTTAGTACATATGTAATTACAAAGAGTATTAATACAAAGTAGTGTTCTTGGCATTACTCGGTGTACTTTAACGGGCTGTACTCTGTGTGTACTTTAGCAATAAATCAAAGAACTATCATTAATCTATGTTGATGAATTGTATTTGAAAAACTTTTTATACTTTTCTACTCCTAAGAAAAAAAAAATTAGGGGATAAATAATGTAAAAATTGATATCAATGTACATATCTAGAATATTCTAACGTAGTGCAATCCATTATTATATGGTATTTACTCATTGTAGGGTAAAAAGCTAATGAAATGGTCTCCACATATAAAAATTTAATGGTATAAACAACGCATTTCGAACACTACATGTTCGAAACGCGTTGTTTATACGATTAAATTTTTATATGTGGAAACCATTTCATTAACTTTTTACCCTACAATATCTAGACTAACATTTTTTACAAAAATTAAGTTTTTTTTTACGAAAACACACAGTTGTTAATGAATATCATTTTCAACAACTTTTATCCCTGTGATGTCATTTAAAAAATCAAAATATCAAAAAAATATACTAAAAGTGTATAACAGCGTTGCCATTTGTTTGTATTTTACTCTTCATCCTTAAGTAATGCAACTGTTCCTATTGAACGAGGCTTGTTTTATTTTTTATTTCATTTTTTTTAATGTAAAATCTAATAGCTTTGCATTCTTTTTTACTTTATTCTTATTGGTGAAAATAAGAACTGAAGATAATTTGTAGTTAACCAATTTTAGAGTAGTACAACTCAAATATTCCAAATAAATAATTTATATATGAATTTAAAAATTAGTGTTTTAAATGTGCTTTAGAAATAATAACAAATATAAGAAAATAAAATAAAAAATTAATGTTATTTTCTACCGGGAACCAAAGAAGTACTCGACCTGATTCCAACTACATCATTGTTATTACGTTAGGAAGTCATATTACGGAAAGGAAGAGTCACTGCTAACTGTAGCGCAGTTTCAGCCTCCATCTCAGATACGTCTTTCTTCTTTGTTTTGCGGTCTTTGTTGTTTTTTCTTTAAGATTTTGCGTTTCTTTGCCTTGAAATGATAAGGTAATAACTGTTCAGTAATCTGTTTTCTTTATTTAAAAGAAAATAACTCCTTCATTTTCAAATTGGTGTTTTTGGTGGAAAGTGCGATTCATTTGTTAATTGTTATAATAAATAAAGCATTATACAGGGTCAAGCAAAATGATCTGACACATTTTTAGGTTAAATAAAAGGCAAAAAAAGTCAATAAACAACGAAGTGTTTTTATTTTATTATGTTTAATAAAAATATTATACATAAACACATAATAAATTAAACATAATATGTATTTAACCTAAACTGTGTCAGATCATTTTGCTTGACCCTGTATTTTCAAATCTACATGAATAATTCAAAGTTTGAATTTATCAATAAAGAAATCTTTGAGGAGTACCTTTTCATTGTTTCACCGTGTTGAGAAAACGACGGTTTTTCTGGGTATTTTCTTAGTTGATGAAAAACTTTTAATTTTGAACTGTTGCTAAGACGAAATCAGATACCTGAGTGAGATCTGTTCATAAAATATCTAGCACGTATTTATTTTCTTTGTCAGACAGGATTTTACACTTTGTAATTGTAACAATTAGATAAACTTTGTATGTAGGTATCAAGGACAATTATAAATAAGAGAAAAACATTTCTGGCTGAAGCAGTATTTGCATGAGTTCCTCTTAGTTATCAAGGTAAAGAGCACACATCAAGGCCACAGGTATCAAGGTGAAGGTAATCCGGCACGAATCAGAGTGTGGGCGAAATGCTCCAACTCCTATCCAATGTCACAATCGTCATTTCCAGTTATATTTAAATATGCGGAAAAATTGAACTAAAACCATCAACTTTTAGAAAAAATATTAAAGTCTCCGCATATAGATGTTTTTAATAAAAACGTGTTCTATACATGTTTATAGAAATACTGGAAATGCGATACAGGAGGACTGTTACACTTAAAATAAACTGTAATATATGGATAAAAACGTGACAATAGGACCCACTTTCAATATTTCGTCCATCATAATAATGACTTAAATATTTATTAAAGATTTCAAAGTATACATATAAATAAGTGATAAACTAAGTGCGATCCATAAGGACTGATTACACTTAAAATAAACTGGGACACATTGCAAGAAACGCCTTCTCCTGAGGACGACCACTATAACGGTCGAAATATTGGAAAAGTGGGTCTCCTTGTTGAGTTTTTTTCTACGTGTTACAATTTATTTTAAGTGTATATATATATATATATATATATATCAATATGAATAATAATCAAAATAACACTTGATGTAATAGATCGATTAATTTACCACAATGAAACAAATTTGGAAACAATGCTCCTCTAAGGTCTTTCGTCAACAGATCGTCAGAGAGCAAGTGAACTAAAAAATAATAAATACTTGTTAACCTGGATGATTGAAGTTTCAAGATTCAGGGTTACCAACAATTCTAGAAACTTCAATCAACCAGGTTAACAATTATTTATTATTTTTTAGTTCACTTGCTCTCTGACGATGTGTTGACGAAAGGCCTTACAGCATTGTTTCCAAATTTGTTTCATTGTGGTAAATTAATCCATATATAATATATAATATATATATATATATATATAATATATATATATATATAGCAGTTTGATATAGAGTAGCAGTTTGCTTCTCAACGCGAGTACTTCGCACTTCTTACCGATGATGACGGATGTCGAAATATCGAAGTGAGTTCTGTAGTGTCTTCTGTGTTCTTTTCTCTGTGTTAAAGTATATATATATATATATAATATATATATATATATATATACATTATATATATATATATATATATATAATATATATAATATATATATATATATAATATAAATATAATATTATAATATATATAAACTCTATATATATATATAATTTATATCTTATAATAAAAGTATTGACCAAGAAGTAGAAACAAAATAAAATTATTAGGACTCGATCAGTTCTTCAGGTTTAAATTAAACTCTCAAAGCCGACGTTTTGATTTTTATTTAACACCTTTTTCATTGGCAGAAGTATACAATTTTGAAACAGAAAAACTTAAATATTACATTAGAGATTTAAAATTTTTTTTTGAGAATTTCAACAACTGTCAAGTTTGAATGAAAAGTGTCAGGTGTTTATTAAAACCAGACAGTTGTTGAAATTCTCAAATTCTTTAATTTAAAAAATCTCTAATGCAATACTTCAGTTTTTTTTCCTTCAAAATTGTATACTTCTGCCTATGAAAAAGGTTTTTTTTCATAGGCAGAAGTATGACCAAAACGTCGGCACTTAGAGTTTAATTTGAAACTGGAGGACTGACCGAGTCATAATAAATTTTATTTTTTATATATTTTGTATATAAATAAATTTTGAAATTAAAGTCAAGCTATTTTGAAATTGTTAGGATTTACTAATTTTGGAAAAGAAATATTTAAAACTTATATAAAAACGTTTGCTTGAAGAGATTTTTAAATTAATTTTTCCATAATGAATAAACACTACAAAATAACTTATTAAAGCAAGTATTGAAATAAAATAAGTTTCAAACCTTTCAATTATTTTAATTTATTTTGTTTATTTATTTATTTTGATTTTGATTTATATAATGTTATTATCGAATGTTTTTCTTATCTCGACCACATATATTTAACGCTATTTTTCTTTTTTATCGAGGTTGGTCTACTGAAAAGGTTTGGTAGACCAAACTTCGATAAAAAAGAAAAATAGTGTATATGAATACAGGAGAGGAAGAATTTAAATAACGAATGTATATATATGAATTTAAAAAAGGCATTGAGTTTATAAATAGTGTGATTTATAAAAAAAAATAAAAATTAATATCAACTTAAAGCTACCATGAAATACTCACTTGATGGCAACTATATCATTGTTATTGCTTTATATATGTATATCGCCTTTGTAAACAATTGCGTTTCGTTCCATAATTTATCAACAATTTTTATTTTGAATAATTCTTTTCCAAAAAAACAATTGTGGGGAATATAAATAATTTAAAAGTACAGTAGGTAAAAAGGTAATGAAATTGTTTCCACATATAGAAATTTAATAGTATAATCAACGCGTTTCGAACATGTAGTGTTCTTCTATATTAAATTTCTATATGTGAATACTATTTCATTATTTTTACCCTACAATGAGTAAATACCACGTAATAACTGTTGCACTACCTCAGAATTAAAAGTACAGATTTAAATATGTCACGCGTTATATAATACATACAGAAAATAAATAAATACATGAGAGGCGATACTAAGTATGGACTCATGCACTCGTGTTGACATGTTCAGTCAATTTAAATAATTCTACTATACTAACCATTTTTCTATAAGTGTAGCAACGACTATAGTTATTAGTGCCATATAATCTTATGGTTCAAAAATATGGTGTGAATTGCCACCAGGTTTTCATTTATCTAATTATAAACGGTAGTGAGTTGTCAGGTGGCCCTAATTATATCACGATGGTGCTGTTATCTCACGCTTTCTCTCTCTCTCTGTTTCTCCCTGTTTAATCAATATTTAGATTGAATTTAATATTAATATGCGTATTTTACTGTCTTTTTTTAAAATTTGTATCAGTGCAAAACAAAAATTCTTTAAAAGTTCGTTTATCGCCATTACAGAAAAGTTGTTTAAACTTTTGTCCCTGAAGGATAATTTCTGTAGCGGATAAAAGATGTAAGATACTTGCGTACCGATTAAGTTTATTTTTCATTTTCTTTTTTTTCAGGGTTGGAACGATGTTGGCTTTCACGGATCAAACGAGGCACCAACTCCAAACATTGATGCGCTGGCCTACGATGGACTAATCCTGGGAGGACATTACTCCCAGTCACTGTGCACTCCTTCTAGATCTGCACTCCTCACTGGCCTGTACCCTATTCATACGGGTACGCCAACAACTAACTTCTTACTCATAATTTATATATATATTATATTATTATAATATATTATTATTATTATGTTATATATACATATATTATTTATATAGTGATTTTATATATATATATATATATATATATTATATATATATATAACGAAGAAAAGCAACATACAGACAAAGAGACACACTTACAAACTCAAATTTTCGGATGATCCGTCTTCAGGAGAAAAGAGAATGGGCGACCAAGCACGCCGGAAACACAACGGCCATTGTGTTGGCCGTTGTGTTTGGCCGTTGCGTTTCCAGCGTGCTTGGTCGCCCATTCTCTTTTCTCCTGAAGACGGATCATCCGAAAATTTGAGTTTGTAAGTGTGTCTATTCTCTGTGTGTTGCTTTTCTTCGTTTTTTAGCTGATATACATATATATAGTTCAATATAGACAAAGAAACATACAGAAATCAAAAGAACATACTTACAGTCTCTAATTTTCGGTTTGAACCGTCTTCAGAAGAGATAAGAGAGGGAAACCAAGCGCACTGGTTCAGAGACGGTTGGAGACCGTTGCCGCATGCGCCCCCGGTCACAGAAAATAAGGTAGACAGGAAAGTAATTTTCCTTCATTACTTTTTTTTTAATTATTTCATTTATTATTATTTGTATTCTCAGTTTTATTTTATTCTATCATAGCTTAGTCCGTACTTTTATTTATGTATCAATTTCTCTGTTCGTCCCTCAATTTTTTCTTTTATTTATTTATTGTTTTCATATTCCACTAATTTAATGTAATTATAAATTGATTCCTGTCTACCTTATTTTCTGTGACCGGGCGCGCATGTGGCAACACTGTTGGTCTCCAACCGTCTCTGAACCAGTGCGCTTGGTTTCCCTCTCTTTTCTCTTCTGAAGACGGTTCAAACTAAATGATTAGAGACTGTAAATGTGTTCTTTTGATTTTTCTATGTTTCTTTGTCTATATTGAACTATATTTGTCCGTTTTGGATCGTATTTCCAACGAAAAAGTGTATATATATATATATATATATATATAATATCAATGATTAAACCACTGACGTTAGGTTTTTGACTATGACGAAGACCGCTTGTTACGCTTGAAAGATTTTAGTCTTGTTTTCCCGTTTCATATTGTGGTTTGATCATTGATTGTTATTTCACGTGTTTATGTGGCCTTTCAACCGTAACAACCGGTCTTCATCAAAGTCAAAACTTATTCTAAAACTATCAGTTTTGATTCTGATGAAGACCGCTTGTTACATTTGATTTCTTACTGTGATTTGGACGTTGATTTTTATTCCTCGTGTTTATTGTGAAATCTTGTTATATAATCGAGGATATAACTTTAAAACAAAATGAAACACGAATGACAACTAGACACTAGGACTCACTTTCAACATTTATATACTAGTTTCACTTTGTTGCAATGTGAAGCAATCCTCAAAAAAAAAAACTTAGGCCAACATTTCAAGTATTTATTTAGATATCTTCAGGGCTACATAGATGCAAAAGTAATTACTATAACATAAAAAAAACATAAGTTACATTATTAAATGAATATATATGTTGGAAATGAATATAGTTATAAAAATATGAATAAAATTGTATACAGAGTGTTCGTAAAAATATCTGGAGGAACAGCACTATAGCGGATAAGTAAATAGAACAAAACTATGTAGTAGTTATTTTAGTGACTAAATATTATAAATTGTACAATATTGCCATAGACGCAGGACTGACGAGGGCATAGCTTTGTCTACAAGGGTCGACAGCTAGCAGATGATTTATTGCTTATTTCTCCCTCAGCTCCTTTGTTCTCTTTCCTTCACTTTACACCCTTTACGATATCTCTTTGACTCTCTGCCTCCTTAATATTTTACCACAGTTTTGTATTGTGGTGTATCACTTGTTTCAGTCTCAGGGAGACTCAACTGACGATGACCATTTGTTATGGTTGAAAGATTTAGTCACATTCTTTAATTACTTCCTGTTCTTTAGATTTTAACATCTTTATTTCACCTGTTTACTTGTAAATCTCCCTTCTCCTGAGGACGACCCCCATTACGGTCGAAATATTGAAAAGTGAGTCTTTGTTATGTTTCAGTCTATGTGTCGCAATTTATTTTAAGTGTAATCTGTCCTGTCGGACCGTTTTTCGTTTATCATGGTATATATATATATATATATATATATACTCCATAAATTGTTCTTGACCTCTTCTATTCTATTGTATGTTTTGTTATTGAGGGCTAGGTCAAATAAAAGAAAATAAACTCCTTCCTAGGCCAACGTTTCGATGTATTTGTACATCATCTTCAGGGCTAACATTAGAGTAAGAACTATAATACATTTACCAAAACAATCTACAACTCACATAGAGAAAATTTGTGTTAGTTCTCTATGTGAGTTGTAGATTGTTTTGATAAATGTATTATAGTTCTTACTCTAATTTTAGCTCTGAAAATGATGTACAAATACATCGAAACGTTGGCCTAGGAAGGAGTTTATTTTCTTTTATTTCACCTAGCCCTCAATAACAAAACATACATATATATATATATATGATCAAACAAAATAAGAAATGTCGAAAACAGACTAAGATCCTTTCAACGCGAACACGGTCTATCTGTCAGTGTCAAAAACCTTCTTTAATTGGTTTATATATTTATTATTATATAGCGGAGTCCGCTCTGCCATTCCATGAGATCTATTGTGTGAACCTTCTTTAATTAGTTACTTTATATTATATATATATATATATAATATTAAATTGTTGAATATTTAACCATCTCGCAGGGATGCAGCACAACGTGATACTCGCAGCGTCCCCCTACGGCCTTCCATTGCAGTTGACGCTAATGCCCGAGTACTTGAACAAGTTGGGCTACACTTCGCACGCCCTGGGCAAATGGCACCTGGGCTTCTACCAGAAGCAATACACGCCTACCTTTAGAGGCTTCGCCTCCCACTATGGATTTTGGAACGGCTACCATGACTATTTTTCCCATATCACTCAAGCTTCGGTAATGATTTTATTATCTTTTCAATTTGAAAAAAAAATATTGATAACTTCAAGTTTTTTTTATGATTATAATTTATTATTTTTGGTAACATCGAACACTCTCTTAAGTTGTCTAAATCATAATATTGATATTAA
This sequence comes from Hermatobates lingyangjiaoensis, assembly GCA_026182355.1. Lineage (NCBI taxonomy): Eukaryota > Metazoa > Arthropoda > Insecta > Hemiptera > Hermatobatidae > Hermatobates > Hermatobates lingyangjiaoensis. The sequence goes on along the minus strand of JAPFBL010000310.1, from coordinate 400,532 downwards.
ATATGTTTTATTAAAATCATGATAGTCCAATAATTAGAATTCTTATTACTGGTATCCGAAATACTAAATTCGTAACCCATTTTATTTTGTTTAAAAATCAGTATTAATATAGATATACTAAATTTAAGAAACGGTTCACAAGGACTATAAAGCTTGAAATTACACAAAGCACAAAACAGAAAAAATAATAAAGTGTAATAAGCTTCGCGCTCTGTCCTTCGACGTGGAGAGATCTCTCTCACTTCGTCCTCTCTTCTGGTCTACTCCTGATGACGAGCAACAGTTCGAAATATTGAAAATTCTGTGAGAGTGCTTTTTATTCTTTTTTCTGTGTTGTGTTTTGTGTAATTTAAAGCTTAACTATATGTAACTTAAAGCACACTTACAGAATTCTCAATATTTCGAACTGTTGTTCGTCATCAGGAGTAGACCAGAAGAGAGGACGAAGTGAAAGAGATCTGCGTGAAACTTATTACATTTTATTCTTTTTTCTGTGTTGTGCTTTGTGTAATTTAAAGCTTAATATATATATATATATATATATATATTATATATATATATATATATATATATATATCAATGATCAAACCACAATAAGAAATGGGAAAACAAGACTAAGATCTTTCAACCGTAACAAGCGGTCTTCGTCAGAGTCAAAAACCCAACTGGAGGGGTTTTTTGACTCTGACGAAGACCGCTTGTTACGGTTGAAAGATCTTAGTCTTGTTTTCCCATTTCTTATTGTGGTTTGATCATTGATTGTTATTTCACGTGTTTATGTGAAAGCTTTTTATCGATATATATATATATATATACTATATATATAATATATATTTTAAGCTCTTCTTTTCCTTCCAGGAAAGATGTTTAATAATATTTAATACCATTTAAACAAGGTGGAGCAATTAAAGATTCAAAATCCAGAGTGGACGTCTACACTCAACGCTACTAAAAGTAAAAATATTTCCAAACACGTAGACCATAGATTCATTAAATTTATCTATTTCTAGACTCATATTCCCGGATTAATTTAATTTGGATTTATTGTAATAATTCTATCATGTAAATGTATTACCAAACTCTTTGATCAAAGTTTTATAAAATCTAGAAACAATCAATCCTGAAGACTTCAGGTGAAACTGAAGAGTTAGCCATTTTAGTGATATATCACCCTTGCAATGAATCAAAGTCCGTGAAATGATTGTGAAGACAATACTGAGGGTAAAATTTCAATTTTCTAGAGAGTCCAGAAGAAAAAGGACAGAAATAGTACTTGTTTTGATATAAAATATGATGGAATACTTTCTCCATTTTATGCAATAATTGTCACCCTAAGTACGATACATCTGTCAAACTACATTAAGTTTAAAGTGGTGTGTCTTTTAGTATGATTATAAATTTCTACACATTGGTATTTAGAATCATACTCATCCAGATAGCCCTTTAAAAACAAAAGGGACCTCGGGATACGAGTTTAATTCGTTCGTAACCTTGCTCGTATGTAATTTACTCGTATCTCAAAGCAATTTTCCCCATTGAAATCAATTGAAATGCCACTAATCTGTTCCAGTCCCAAAAATACTTACCCCTAATTGTTTTTGATATGTTATTTTGAATAAGAAAAATGTATTTATAAATAACAAATATTTTAAAAAACATAATAAAGGATAATGTAGAGGTGGTTAGAAAAACTGGTTAAAAAACTGGTTTTATTAAGTTTACGTACATATGTAATAAGTATTTTAGTTATTTAAATTTAACTTAGACATAACTTAAATGGTACTGTATGCTTATTTTAAGTTACTGCTTTTCTCGTCAATTGTCATTACCTTTTTCGCAGGATTAAAAAAAAAATGTCCAAGGAGGTTTGTTTCTTCCTCCTTTTCAGAATGCTACGGAAATGAGTTAGGCAAGTTTCATTAAATAGATCCGATGTACGACCAGTTGCAACTTTTTCGGGGTGTTTCTTTGCCACGAACTGTGAAACTCTCTCCCACATTCCCAAAATCTTCCAATTGAATTGAACTTCTAATTTTCAAAAGGTACACTGAGAACTGAGTGGGCCGTAGGCGGTATCGTAGAAAAAAGAAATGTATATATTTATAAATGACCTGATACTACAATTGGCTGTTCCTCGTATCTCAAATTTTACTCGTATTTCAAAACAAAATTTCGCTGATTTGACAGCTCGTATCTGAAGTAACTCGTATGTTGGGGCACTCGTATCCCGAGGTAACTAATTAGTTAACTTATTATTTGTTCAATCTAACTGAGTGATCGTTAGAATCGTCCTCCACTCCTTCCATTCGAAGTTTACCTGATGATAAGCACAAAGTGCTCGAAACTCGTAGAATAAAAAGGCTTCTTTTTTCTGTGTGGAGACTTATTTATTTATATTATTTACCTCAGTATGAAATCTTTACGTTACTAATCTTTACCAGACACTTTATAAAATAAAGACATTTGTTTCGTTAGATTTTGTTTTTTTTTTTTACTAATATTCAGTACATAATAGATAAATAAAGACCACCTGGGTTAGTATTCATATTAAACAAAGTGCATGATGATTATGACTGCTTCAATTATCTCTGGACTATAGTGGACTGTGACGCTCGTGGGAATCCCCAAGGCCTTGACCAGATGCAAACCGGCTCCAACCCATCATCAGTCCCCATCCTCATCACCAGCTTTATCTTTCTTTATCTAAACACTTACGTAATCTTCATATTACCCGGAATAAAACTCCTTTTATGATTATGTTTTTTTTATATTAAAACATTTTTTATTTTATGTCAATATAGTAAATAAAACTATTTACTAAACATTAATAGGTTTATTAAACAAACTATGATAATTCTGAGGTAAAATGGATAAACAAACAAAAGTCTCCACACAAATGAAGTTTTATTCAACAACGACGCGTTTCGAACACTTTGTGTTCATCATCAGGAAGACAAAGTGTTCATCATAAAATACAAGACAATACAAGTTATATCTAATCAGTTACAAAATTATAGTGAAATAATAAAATTTAATTAAGAGAATTAATGACATATCCAAGGGTGTGGTTATGAAGGGTTGGTGCAGTGAAAACAACTAGTAGGAAATAGGTCCACTGCGATAGAGTGGGGAGAGGCAATTAAGAGATAAGGTGATAAAGGAGTGGGGTATGCTTAATAAATAAATAAAAATAAATAAATAAATATACTTTTAAATTACAAATATGCTTAATAAATAAACAAATAAATAAATATGCCGACTCCTTTGTCACTTTATCTCCTAATTGCCTCTCCCCACTCTATCACAGTGGACCTATTTCCTACTAGTTGTTTTCACTGCACCAACCCCTCATCACCACATCCTTCGGGCATGTCATTAATTCTCTTAATTAAATTTTATTATTTCACTCTAGTTTTGTAACTGATTAGATATAATTTGTATTGTAGTGTCTTCCTCATGATGAACACAAAGTGTTCGAAACGCGTTGTTGTTGTTGTTGAATAAAACTTCATTTTTGTGGAGACTTTCGTTTGTTTATCCATTTTACCTCAAATGAGTAAATACCACACAATTACGAATTGCACAACTAATGATTTACACTATGATAACCATTAAGAAAAGTTTAAAAGTTTTTATAGATTACTAGCAGACCTGCCCGTCTTTGAAGAATATTTTACAAAAATTCAGAGATGATGCGTAGTGTTTCAAAATATTATTAGAAATTATACAATGGTAGGTAAATATCATATTAGTACAGTCCGTAACTGTCATTAGATCTGGAGTGTCTTTTACGTTTTGCAGCTTTAGAGACTAAACTCAAATTTGATTTTCATCTTGTCATATTTCTTATTTAGTGATTGGGTGGACTCACTTTTTTAAAGGGAGTAAATTATGATAAACACAAAGGAAATTAAAATCAACTGACAATACCTGCTTGCTACAGTATCAGGCACCTAAAAAGGATTATAAAACACCTTAAAAACACCTGCGTTGTTGGAGATTCTGTTTAATGATTTTAGTCATGTTTGATTGTCATTTTTTTTAACGACTGTAATAATTATTACCTTTCCCTTATAATTAACAAAATAGGGAGATCTACATTACAATAAATCATTGATTATACGTTTTCTTATAGTACTTTACCAATGAGTTCCCTGCTGTACTTCTCTCAGTTGTTTATATGGACTTATTTTTTTCCCTAAACGACTCTGTCCACTAATGTCGGAAACCTTTGATCGCATTTCATCTGACTTTTAGAAACGCTTTAAAGAGGACAACATTTTTGGCAACCATAACCTATAACTAATGGGGGGCAGGTTAGCTCAGTGGTTAACGTACTCGCCTCTGAACTGGTAGGTCCAGGGTTCGATACCCACCTGGCCATCGATTTATTCACGTGGGAGATGAATAAATCTGAGCACGTCGTTCCTCGGAGAGGACTTTAAGCCATCGGTCCCGTACCTGCATGATGTAAGGTACTCGTTAAAGGTCGCTACTCTAAATATACTTGAGTTAAGCAAAATTTAGGACTCCCACTGTAGAATTAATCTTCATTGTGTGGTATCACAAAGGGCCAATGCTCGGCCTACGTGTGCTCCCTTGTCGGACTGATCCTAACCTAACCTAACCTTCTAAAATAATTTGCTATCCATTCTTGTTTTTAGATCTTTTATCAATATCACATATATTAGTACTACTTATATGTTTACACTCTGCATAGCTTTCTCAACATTTTAGCACTGAGCAATGCTAAACAGAATGATGATGGGAGTGCCACCCACACATGACACCGTCATCAAAGGCTTGACTTCATCAAAGTTTATTCACCAAATTAAATGATTCAAGCATTACTCAATTTATTACTAATATTCCAGACAACTTACATTAAAGTTGGTAAATTATAAACATAACTAAAACAAAAAATAAAATAAAAAAAATAAATATAATAAAATATCATTTCGTTCACATTGAATGAAATATTTATTTATATTAGTAACAAAATGAAACATAGGTAATAAATGTCTGCACAAACAAATAATATGCAGAAAAAGGATGCATTTTGAACATGTTGACGATTAAGTCCTTGGGTTGAGTTATTTCTCAACTCGGTCAACTACTGATGTAACCTGAAGTAGAACACTAGGTGGTCGAAACGAGTTTTTTTTTATAAATATTCTTTGTGAAGACTTTAATTAGTTATATTTTTTCCCAAAAGCAGTGGAACATTTAATACAATTATCATATGCTTTTTTTTGTTCTACTTCATTGAAAAAAAGAAATTATTAAATTTAATAGATTAATAATATTACTTAAATATCTAATCTATAAGTAAAGTATAGTATTATGAATGAATTCCACCTCAACATTTTCAAGGTTTTACAAGACCCCAAAGATCCTTTTTTGATGTTTTTTCGATGTTGTTTACGTGTGGTGCAGGTGTGTAGGTGGGTGTTGTGTGTCTAAAAGTTTGTGAGCACGCTGCATTCCACACCGTTTTTGATAAATTTAATTGATATTTTACGTAAAAATGAATTTGATGCGTAAAACTTATAGTTGAGATGTGCTCTATAGTTTGGAAGAGCTGTTGACAATGGTCAACTGAAAAGTATGTTGTCCTTTATGTATGTTGTCCTTTATGAATTAAGTGTATATTATTTATACTATACTATGGTATATTATATCTATAGTACAATATATAGTATCTATACTATGGTTATTTATATAACCTTCTCATAGTATCACAGATAGAAGCTGTTAGTTATTTTAGTTAGTTAGTTATTTTTTGTGAAATATTTCTCTTTCAATATACTGAGCTAATGAAATATTTCCATTAAGGCAATACCTAATACGATATGTTTGTATCTTAAGTCACTGGAGATATATCATCAAAATGTATCCTTATAGTCATAAAGAAAGGAAAAGTACCTTTTTCCAGTTCCAATATTTTCGGAAAGTAATCGAGTTCTTACACACATGAAGAACTATGTATCTAAAAATTAGATATAATATAGAGTGCAACATCTAGATTAATTGCAACACTTTCGCTAAACAACTATTTTGACTTCTAGAAAGTATTATAAAATATTTGGTTCTTTGGCGTTTGCTTGTATGGGTTAAGTATTTTCTTGGTCTTGCATATCATAGCAAATCATTGAGACATCTTTTCTTCAGTTCTTTTTATATTAAATTGTAAAACAAGATTTATATCTAAAAAAGTCGACGTAAAAAACTTCTACAGATACCGAAGGTAGTTCAATGTGCGAGGTGAGTTTTCAGTTTTTATAGCTATTGCCTTTTGTAGTAGTCAGAATTTCTTCAATTTTTTTTTTGTAGCATACTAATTTTAAATAATTTTTTTATTAATTTCATAAAAAAAAATAGATATTTATGTACCCAGGGAATAATGAAGTCTATTATTATCCAAGTGTTTTAGTTGATTAATGAGGCAACGGCGAAGGAAACAAGGCTAATAGACCCGAAGGAAATAACTAAAAGAGAGTAACAGCCAATTATTCTCGTGGTGCATACAATACGTTATCTACAGAAAAGCTTTTATAATAATATATAAAGCGTTATAAAATAAATTATATTAAGTAATCTTACCTCATAATTAATATAAAAACAATTAATAATAGCTCTTAATACATCAAAATAAAGGTTTACGAAAGCTAAATAGAAGTATGTAAACAGAGTAGAATAATTAGTTAATTCAGGCAGGATTTAATAATCAGGCTTGCCATCCTAACTCATCCCGGTTTCATTTCCCTTCATATCTTGAAATCGATATCAACAAAATAATTAGGTTGGAAAACCTGGATTGTATCCCCTTTTTTTCATTATGGCCCTCTTTCTACATTATCAAAACAGGGAAATTATTTATTATTGCTTTTTTTATTAGTATTGCCGTTTTTTATTATTGCCTTGTTTTTAATACAGGGTTTAAATGTCTTACATTATAACCTGAAAACAAGACTTATGAAGTTACTTTTCGTCCCTTCTGGAGATAAAATTAATATTTATTATAAGTGATATATTTTTCCGCTATTTTTTTCAGTTTTCTCCTTTTGAAGGGTACGACATGCGGAGAAACATGAGCGTGGACTGGCCCAGCGCTGGTCACTATACCACTAGACTTCTGACAGAAGAGGCCGAAAACATCATTGAAAGGCACGATGAATCAACACCCCTCTTCCTGTACATGGCTCACCTGGGAGTACACGCAGGCAGCTGGGAACACCCTCTGCAGGCTCCTCGGAGCACCCTCAAACTATTTTCTCACATTAAGGACCCGGAAAGGAGGACGTACCTCAGTAAGAACCACTTCAATATGTGCAGAAAAATCACAATAAATAACCACCTGATGCAATCAATGAAGTTATAACCACAAGAAAAAAGGAAGCAATAGAAATAAATGCTCTGAGGCCTTTCAATGTATAAATCATTAGTTGTGCAATCCGTAATTGTGTGGTATTTACTCATTCTGAGGTAAAATGGATAAACAAACAAAAGTCTCCATACAAATGAAGTTTTATTCAACACCAACGGGTTTCGAACACTTTGTGTTCATCATCAAGAAGACACCAAGGATGTGGTGCTGACGGGTTGGTCCAGTGAAAACAAACCGTCAGCACCCGTTATTTTCACTGGACCAACCCGTCAGCACTACATCCTTGGTGTCTTCCTGATGATGAACACAAAGTGTTGGAAACGCGTTGAATAAAACTTCATTTGTGTGGAGACTTTTGTTTGTTTATTCATTTTACCTCAGAATGACTTTCAATTTATGTCATCAGAGGGCAAACAAAGTAATAACTAAGAATGTTATGTAAAAGTTTTGCAGAAGGGAGGTAAAAAACATCTGGGAATTCAAGTGACAATACAGCTTGATAAGAAAAAAATGTCCATTCAGATTGGATATATAATTTTTATTGGGTATTTTTTTTTTCATCAAACTATATTGTCGCTTAAATTCCCAGCAGTTTTGTTACCTTCCTTCTCCAAAACTTTTACGTCGCATTCTTAGTTATTACTTGGTTTGCTCTTCTCTGATGACATAAATTGAAATGCCTCAGAGCATTTATTTCAATTATTTTCTTTTTTCCTTGTTTATTAAACTTCACTTAAATAAAAGGATAAAAGGATTTTGAAATCAACATGTGAAATAAACATCTGTTGATTCTGATAGGATACTCGCTGTCAACCTGTACACAGAAGACTCTGTCAATCTGTTTGCTACTCTGACAATCAATATTGGTCTTCTTTTTCATGTTCTTACTGCCGTTTAAAAGAACCGTATTTTGTCTAATATCTTATTTAGTTTTTTTCTGTGTATATGCATATATAACTGTTATGTTATATGCATATATAACTCTTGGTTGGGTTTTTGACTCTGACGAAGACCGCTTGTTACGGTTGAAAGATCTTAGTCTTGTTTTCCCATTTCTTATTGTGGTTTGATCATTGATTGTTGTTTCACGTGTTTATGTGAAATCTTTTTATATATATATATATATATATATATATATATATATATGGTAAAGTCTAACTAAGAATGACTGACAGACAAAAATGAAAACAAAGTTTATTAACACTTCCTATTAATATTCTTTATTAAATTATTGTTTGTTTTAAATATCATGTTTCATGGAGAATCGCATCTTCTTTTCTTTCTTCTATTTGTTATTTACTAACGTTTTATCTAATATTTTCTTCTTTTTCTGCCTCGTTCAGGGTTAATAGTTGAAATTGACTGTTTGCTAGCAATGATAACTTTGGTTGTATATTTTACATTCTATTTTCCATTGAAATGTAATGAAGTTGATGCCAATTAAAGGTATGATCTGGGAACTAGACCAGTCTGTCGCCAGAGTTGTTTTGGCTCTGAAGAAGAAGAAGATACTCAACAACAGTATAATAGTCTTTCTATCGGACAACGGTGCCCCAACAAAAGGGATTCACAAGAACACCGGCTCTAACTTTCCTCTCAGAGGGGTGAGTCTAAACTGATTTTATTATTCTTATTATTAGTTCCGAGGTAAAATGGATAAACAAACAAATGTTTTCACACAAATGAAGTATTATTCAACTACAACAATATTACCATAGTAGGCAATGTTTTAAGTTTCAAGGATATGATCAGTTATTATTAAATACAGTGACTTAGGATAAGCAGACGGCTTTAGGATGAACACAAATCGATTCAAGGGCATTAAAAATATTTAAAAAAAAAACCTTTAGTAAATAGCTCTTGCAAAACACTTTAATGATTTATTGTCTAATAAACTAATCACTGAAAAAAGGTCATGTTTTAATATAAAAGTTATTGATTTAAATGGAATTTATATGTCTTTTAATTAGTGTGAGAAAAATATTTCAATTTAAATCAAGGATCTTATTTATTATATAATAAATAATTTATAAAAGAAATAGAACATGCACTCAGAGTTGCAATATTTATTGGATTTCACAGACAATGGCCTTGTTCCTAATGAAGTCTAACTTTAACACATTATTCTTTTTGCGTAATGTTCTGCCCCTAGGAATCACGAAGTTCATTATTTTCTTCTCTCATATTACTATTGTTAGCTTCCTGTCCGGCTTCTTCGGCGAGATCCAAAATATATTTATAATAATGTTTTATTGGACAGTTTAAAATTCTTAATATACTGGTTTATGTGTCGTTGCTACTGACGATTGAAGGCTGGTGTCTTGGTCATGCTTTTCATGCGGGAGGCTGTCATCATACGTATGCATGCTATCATACGTATGCATGTTATCATATGTATGCATGTTATCATACGTATGCATGCTATCATACATATGCATGCTATCATACGTATGCATGCTATCATACGTATGCATGTTATCATACGTATGCATGCTATCATACATATGCATGTTATCATACGTATGCATGTTATCATACGTATGCATGCTATATAAGTATGCTGTCCTTTCGAAAGAAAAATGGGGGCTTAAAGAATGTATTTGGTATGTACATGCATAATATTATTACCACTGAAGTTAGTATGTTGTATACTATTAATAAGGCAAACCGTCATACTTTGTACGATGATCTTGGAGTCGTTGGAGCGGTTTCGGACTTTGTCCGAAACTCAGTTAGTTGCGATTCAAGATGGACAACGTCCGAAAGCGCTCCAACGACTCCAAGATAATCGTACGAGGTATGACGGTTTGCCGTATTAATAATATAAATGATTTGGTGTGTGTTTGTGGTAATGTATTTGGTTGTAATCCTGTACGATATCATATATATGAGACAAATCCTATACAGACGTAAGTTAAAATTAATTATTTCAAAGTAGAAGCTACGTGGTTATGACTTTTCCATAGTTAAGATTAGATTAAATTAACAAGTATACAACCCTACTGTCCAACCCAAGAACAGAACAAAAAGAAACAACAGTAAATATTAATCAAGTTTTGTGTATTACTGATTTGTGTTTTATTCCACTTAAATACTATGAATGTTGAATAGCACTAATGCTAAATCAATATTATTACCGTCTTTTTCAGAAAATAAGACCTCCTCCGAAAATAAACCCTGTTAAAATAATGTGAAAAATATAATTAGTTAAAAATTATAGCTATATTTTAAAGACCAATTTGATTCGGATTCGGACAAATGACTCTACAGGAAATGAATTTGGAGGCAAAGAAGAACGTTAGTACAAATTTAATAATTTATTACGATGTTTCAGACGAAGATGACATGACTGTAGTTGAATAAATTTAATTTTATGTTTATAAATAAATAATAAACAGATATATATAAATCTACTTATATACTTGAAGCGCTTCCCCGAGAATAAGCCTTAGCACGTACTTTGTACCTAAAAAGAAAGTAAGTGAGTGTCTTATTTTCGGAAAAAGACGCTAGTAAATAAGGAAAGGTAGAATAATTATATAATGTAAAAGGTAAATAAATATTAAGAACTAACGTTGTTTGTAGGAGAAGTCAACCCCTTGGGAAGGAGCATTGAGAACTCCTGCGTTTATCTGGAGCAACTACTTGAAACAATCTAGAGGAGTGCTGGACGACCTGTTCCACATTACAGACTGGCTGCCTACTCTATTCTCAGCAGCAGGTTGACCAAGTCCTACAGTTTTGACCTAAATGTGTTGACCTGAATGTCATTCAACAATCATCAGTAAAACTTTTTTTTTATCATTTTCAGGAGGTGAAATAAGCGATTTGGGCAAAATAGATGGAATCAATCAATGGGATTATTTGAATGGGAATTCTGGTCCAAAAAGAGATGAAATTCTTCACAATATCGATGATATTTATCGCTATGCAGTGATTCGGAGTGGACCTTTCAAATATATTAATGGTATAATACCTCAAACTTCAGAACAACTTTTTCCAGATTTTTTAAAAAATAATTTATTGTTTATATTAATTCTAATTTATACTATCGTTCCATATAAGATCAAAAGAGGCATTTAAAGAACGTGTTGCTGCTAGTAGTTTACTTGCAGTGAGTTCTTACGAGCGTCTGTATCAGAGATGACGCAAACTTCCGGTTTGATTCAACTCACTTTGTATATGATCATCATGTCATTACTTTTACTTTACTATAAGTAAACCATGATGCAGTGACCATGAAAATAATCAATTTCGAGTTTGTAAAACAGAAAAAATTTTTTTTGGGTTTTTCCGGATATCATTTGTCATATTTTCTTAATGATGTATGGGTATATATCAAAATTTTTGTATATACTATAATGGTCGTGTTGACAAATTTACCAAACATAATAAATATATAAGAAATAATCAATACTTGGTTCGAAAAAACTTATATTTTTTAGATAAGTATATAAAAAGTATGTACTTCATACTGGGGGAAAACGATAATTCAAAGTCTCTACATAAACGACGTTTTTTATTTAAACTACGCGTAAATAAAAACTATCTTTTGTGTGGAAACTTTGAATTATGGTTTTCCCCGGCTATGAGAAAATACCACACAATTACGGATTGCACTACTAATTAATTAAAATTAACTTATTAATTTTTAATTAATTAATTAAAGTACGTTACAATGATAAAAGTATATAAGGCTTATCACTTTATAATATAGGATTGAAATGAATCTATTTATGAAAGAAATTCAATAAGTGGATCACGAATCAATATATGACATGTTTGAATGAAAACATTCGTCATTGTAATTGTGACATCGACTGAATGTTGTGATTCTACTCTATGCAGAGACGGCAGAAAACTACGGAAGACGACTATGACAGGTATACCTGTGAATAATTCCATCTTGTTTCGTTATGTTATCAATGAAGAATCGTGGTGCTTTAATTTAACACCAACAAAGTAGATGGCATCAATTTCCTTCGCCAAAGACTTTTCACTTAAGTTTTTAAAAAGCTTTCAGTAACAACCCCTTGAACAGAGACAATATCAACTCTTGTTATACAACTGGGGTGGGAACAATAACAATGATGTACGAAGCCATATAAGTGGACTCTCTATAAACTACAATTATCAAACCATTCTTTCCTCTTCAAAAAAAAAATGTTAAAAAACTTAAGTAATGAAACACAAGAGAAAGAACTTTCGACCATACTGGCATACTTGTATCCCCTTGTAGTTTTGCATTAGTTGGCATTTCATCATTTTTAAAGCAATTTAGCATTACTATTTTGTTGAAAGATGGTGGAAATGTAAAGAGTTTGATGAGTCATAATGAAGGTGTTTACTCTATACCTTGTCATGATATCAGGCTTAAGTATTAAGGCGAGATACTGGAAACATGTGTTAAACAGCATAAACATTAAAACAAGGGAGATGTCGAATGATTTATATCTGCATAATAGTAAATACAAACATGGGGGCCAGGCTAGCTCAGTGGTTATGTGCTCTCCTCTGAAATGATAGGACCGGGGTTCAATCCTCACCTGGCCCTCGATTTATTCACGCGGGAGGTGAATAAATCCAAGCACGTCGTCCCTCGGTGAAAGGACGTTAAACTGTCGGTCCCGAGCCTGTACAATGTCAGGTACTCGTTAAAGATCCCTACTCTAAATACATTTGAGTTAGGCAAAATTTAGGACTCCCACTGTAGAATCAATCTTCATTGTGTGGTATCACAAAGGGCCAATGCTCGGCCTAAGTGTGTTCCCTTGTGGGACTGCCACTGCAACCTAACCTAACCTAAATACAAACATGTTAGAAACTAGTCAAAGTATTAGTTCATGAATAGTCAGTCTATAATTAAATGTACTATTACTGAATCCAGTGTCATAAATAAATAAAGTTGATAGCTTGATTAACAAGGGCTGTGGTTTACTAAACATTAATACACGTATGCTCGGCAGATGTTGCATTGATTGCTCTGCCAGGAATGGTTCTGAAAAAATTCTTTCTTTTACTCTGCCAACGTCTACTCCCTTCTCATTGCTTCTCCCACTTTTTTTTCACAACTGTGTAATACAAGAAAGCTCTTGAAACTTTTTCAATTTCTTTTAGTGGATTTTTCCATTTCTTTTGTTGATGTATAGTGATGATTTTGCTTTATTTATACAGAACTAATGTATAAAGAACAAAGGTCAGAACAAAACATTTACTGAGACCTTATATAAAGCAAAAACAAACGAAGTACTTATTTTGTGAAATCAAAAACCACTTGCAGAGATATACCCGTATATATTAAAAATACATAATATAGTAGACTTGTCAATTTTTAATACTAATTCAGACATTTTAACATAAGATTTTTTTGGGTTCCATTTATAGGAACAATTATAAAAGTAAGGCATCAATTACTTATTCGTTCACACTACCTATAATATCAAAATATATTATATACAAATAAATAAGTGTATATTAATATATTATATATAAAAAGATTTCACATAAACACATGAAATAACAATCAATGATCAAATCAGAATATGAAATGGGAAAACAAGACGAAGATCTTTCAACCGTGATAAGCGGTCTTCGTCAGAGTCAAAAACCCAAAACCTCGTTGGGTTTTTGACTCTGACGAAGACTGCTTGTTACGGTTGAAAGATGTTAGCCTAGTTTTCCTATTTCATACTGTGGTTTGATCATTAATATATTATATATATACTAATATTAATATATACAAATAAGTAAGTATATAGTACATGTAAATTAAATGTTTCAACTATATTTTATTAATGTCCTTGTTTATGTATACTCTATTATGTTGTTATTATAAGTAATAATGATTATGTTTAGTCAAACTAATTTGCAGAGTATGTAGCATGGCCATGTTGAATACACCGGTTTTCACTAGGTCATCGAAGTTAAGTAATATTCACAATTGTTACTGTTTGGATGGATGACCGCTAGGGCCTTGCATGTTTTGAAGTGTGGCTCCTTCATGGTAAATGGGAGCCGAATCATAAATGAGCCACACCTTTGCACATTGGATAGCACATAAGACTTAAAAAGCCTGTAAGAGTTGCCATTGGATACGAAAAAAAAATATTTACAAAGTACAATGAGAATATCTACTTTTTTTATTTTATGCGTACACATATACGATGTAAAACACACATTAATCTAAGAATGCATTCTATAACTTTCCTTAATAAAGTTTATTGAGTAAGCATATAAATACAAATCATATATATTAACTTGTTTATCATATTTCCAATATGAATTATTTATATGCATGAGGATATAATTGATTTATCAATTGTTTTAATAATTTCTTTGAAAAATGCATAAAATATATGGGATCAAAGATGTACGAGTATTATCGTATTATCCCCCCTAAAAAAAAGTTTTCATCCAAAGATAATCTATAACAGAGGTTCCCAAAGTGGATTCCGCGGAACCCAAGGGTTCCTTGAAAAATATTTTTCTAAAATTTTTTTTTATGGGTATTGATTTATTCTATATTTCTTGTGAATCATAAAACCGAATAATGTTTATATCTATATATAACCATAAGTAGAAGTGGTCAAAATTTTATTCATATTTAGGATGAATCCACTAGTCAGTTTTTGGAACTATCTGATTCCCGGATTTCCTGCTATCGCAAAAGTAGCACTTTTTTAATTGTTTTTAAATTATTAAATTTATTGAATAATTTAATATACATACTATTTAAAAAAGCCTATGAAAATATTTATATTATGAATGTATGAAATCATTAGAACCTGGGGTTCCCAGGAAAGTTACTGGAACCAAAAAGGATTCCACGTAGAAAAAAGTTTGAAAAACTCTGATCTAGAATGATGGTTACACTGTGGTAAAGTGTACCTTATTGTTTGGGTCGTGAAGTTCTTAAATAAACAAGAATTGTGACAGGTGAACTGAACTTAACGACGAGTTTATTTTCACATGAACAACACTGTCTTTTATAACAAGGAATATTCCATCAGATAGACTTTAGATCAGGACTTCTCAATCTTTGTTTGATTTTGGTCCTCCCCCCCCCCCCCCCTAACCCAACGGGAGCTTAAAAAAAACCTAATGCGCCTGTAAATTATCAAAGAAATATTTGTTTTTGGGTAAATGAAATGTGAAACAATGGAATAATTTCATTACATTTACAACGTGATGTTAAAATACAAAAATCTTTTTAATACAAAAAAAAATATTCTTTTATTAACATTTTATAAAATATGCTGAAATAAATTGTAAATGAATTAGTTTTGAATTTAACAAAAAAAAATCTAATAGAACGTTATAAATGTAATGTTGTAACATTAGAACATGCCAGAACGAGAATAGCAAGAGACAGTTTCTCACTTTCTCTGTCAATGCCTTGGTTTTGGCTCAAAGAAGGAAAGAAGCATTAGGAGAGTACTTCTTTGATAGTCTTGAGAACTTAGCATCCACTGATATCAGGGATCTATCTAGATGTATTGTTCTCTCGAGATGGTTTGAGTGGACCAGAGACGGGGGAGAATAGCCCCAAATTCTTCTTAGTGGTATCACAAGGGGTCGGCTTGCGGCCTATGTGTGTTCTCTCTCGGGACGGCCACTGTAACCTAACCTAACCTAACATTAGAACATTATAGCAAACTGACTAGAATAATGAGCCTAATTTTTTTTTGCTTGGATATTCTGTCAGTTTGCAGTGCTTTGATGTATTTTGTAGTTATGCTATCTTGATATATACATATAAACTTAACATGGAGCGCTAACGGCTGCCGTTAAAATACTAGTTTTCCTCATGGACCCCTGAGAGTCCATGTGGACGTCTGAGAGACCATGTGGACCTCTGAGAGTCCATGTGGACGTTTGAGAGACCATGTGGACGTCTGAGAGACCATGTGGACGTCTGAGAGACCATGTGGACCTCTGAGAGTCCATGTGGACCCCTGAGAGTCCATGTGGACACTTTGCGAACCACTGCTCTAAAGTTTCCGTTACATTTTTTTTCTTTGATTTGCAGGTACAACGTTTCTGGGATTCTTGGACGGTTGGTCAGGCCTCAAAGAGAATCCTAACCGTCAGTACAGCACAAGTAGTGTTATTGAAAGCCCTATCAACGTGGAAGTAACGAACTTTTCAGATGAACAAGACTTTCTCAACATTAGATCAAACGGCATAGTGAAATGTAAAAGGCCCTTTTCTAAATCAACTCAGTGTAACCCATTGAAAAAGCCATGCCTTTTCAACATTGCTAAGGACCCCTGCGAAAGGGAAAACCTCTACGATAGGTTTAAGAGAAAAGCAATGGAGCTTGAGAAAAAGATAAACAACTATCGACAAAATATGATGGCTCCTAGAAATAAGAGAGCGGAGCATCTCGCTAACCCAGCCAGGTATAACAAAACCTGGGTGAACTGGGTCGACTTTCAGAAGTGAAACAACCAGATAGTAATTACAACCAGATAGTAACCACCTCTAACCACCTCTAACCCAGCCAGGTATAACAAAACCTGGGTGAACTGGGTCGACTTTCAGAAGTGAAACAACCAGATAGTAACCACCTGTAACCATCTCTAACCCAGCCAGGTATAACAAAACCTGGTTAAACAAGGTCGACTTTCAGAAGTGAAACAACCAGATAGTAACCACCTCTAATCCAGCCAGGTATAACAAAACCTGGTTAAACAAGGTCGACTTTCAGAAGTGAAACAACCAGATAGTAACCACCTCTAATCCAGCCAGGTATAACAAAACCTGGTTAAACAAGGTCGACTTTCAGAAGTGAAACAACCAGATAGTAACCACCTCTAATCCAGCCAGGTATAACAAAACCTGGTTAAACAAGGTCGACTTTCAGAAGTGAAACAACCAGATAGTAACCACCTCTAATCCAGCCAGGTATAACAAAACCTGGTTAAACAAGGTCGACTTTCAGAAGTGAAACAACCAGATAGTAACCACCTCTAACCACCTCTAATCCATATATACACATTTAAAAAATATATGTGAGACATTTTCCAAAGAAAATAAATTAATTTAATAATTTATTTCTTTTATAAGTTTTAAATTGTAATTTCTTTATAGTATACTTGATTTGATTGTAGCATAGATGAGAAATGATCTATGTTATGGATGACTCAACAAAACAAATATTAGGAATGCATTAAGTTATTGAAATGTAGAATTAGGCGTTTACTTCATGAACATTTGTAAATAAGCATTATAAATATTTAATTATTTCATAATCTAATACAATTTTGTTTTCCATTATAATGTAATTCTTTTAAGAGAGGAACTGTAAACTTTTTATTTTATTCCTATTATGTAAGTGTGAACTATGTTTTCAATATTTTGTAAGCAAATAGACGTCTAATCACATAATTTACTTTACTAGAATGAAGTAAGTGATTACACATGTAAATATATTTGTATATATTCATAAACCCTAGTCAGTACATAATTATATTAATAATGTGATACTACACTACCTAATCAATATAAGGTAGGTTATATAAAATATATTACATCTGAAAATTTATGTAAATCATTTGAATCCCACACACAAAATTTACAACCAAATAACAATGACTTAGAGTAAATTAGTGTTATGTATTTATATTTTGCTCTACGTTCATGACAAGAAAAAAAATATTTTAACAAATTTAAACGTTTTTAAGTCTACTGAGTGAATGTTAAACTTACAATAAGTAAAGTATAGAGATGATGAAAAAAAATCCATCTCGAGATTTAACAGAATTACATGTTTTGAGTTCCAAAAAGTCGTTTATGAAATTCTTTCTATGATGTCTGTATGTATGTGTGTGTGTGTATGTTGTGTGTATGTGTGTGTGTGTGTGTGTGTCTGTGTGTGTGTATGTGTGTTGTGTGTGCGGGTGTGTTGTGTGTGTGTGTGTGTGTGTGTGTGTGTGTGTGTGTGTGTGTGTGTGTGTGTGTTTGTGTTTATGTGTTTGTGTTTGTGTGTGTGTGTGTATGTGGGTGTGTGTGAATGTGTCGGTCGGTGTGTTGTTGTGTGGGAAATTATCCTACATCTTAATTAATGATTATCTGAAAATTACACTTTTCAAATGTTACTGACCTTTTTCATTCAAAATAGGAAGTTTTTTTAAATGTTAAATGGAAAACTTCGTTTGTTAAATCTGTTTTTTGGAAGGATGTCAGATAAACTATTTAAGAGATACACGGCTATTGGAAAAATAAGCCACGTCATCGTGTAAGAGGTTACGAAATCTACTTTTTTATTTTCATCAATATTATTACTAATGTATGATCAAACCACAATAAGTAATGGGAAAACAAGACTAAGATCTTTCAACCGTAACAAGCGGTCTTCGTCAGAGTCAAAAACCCAACTGAACTAATTGTGGTTTGATCATTGATTGTTGTTTCACGTGTTTATGTGAAATCTTTTTATTTATTATTACTAATGTAGTTATGCTAATGATATTATATGCATCTGTAGTGTGATATAGAAAAATAAGCATATATATTTATAAGTGGATCAATAACTATCTGTACTACATCGATGAATGAAAGACTCATAAACCTCTTCCATTTAGACATTTATATTATGCCTAAATGCGGCATTACAATCCAAGAAGTTTGATGTTATGTTTACTTATAGTAAACTGGAGTGCAGGCCACTCCAGATTTTTAATATTAATATTGTATATTAAATGATGATCCTTGTTTCCGTATTTTTTGGACATGTTCTTAACATTTTACAGCCGCTCGGCAAGTTTTATCGTTTGATAATTCTTAATGAAATTCATCAGGTACATAGTCCCTAGTGTGGAATCGTGCCCTATAGTTTTTTCATACTATTACATCATCAGGAAGATACTTTCTGCCGAAACAAGTCGTATTATCTGTCCACTCTTCTTTTAATTCTAAAAACATTAAATTTCATAATCATATTTTTTTACTAAGAGTATTGCTTCTACTTATTAAGAGAACATTTATTAAAAAAGAGATAGCTATTTTCTCCATCAACAGTCCTTTGTTAGTTTTGTTTTGCTAATTTTATTCAAATTTCAGAAATCAACATGTTGAACAAGATAATCAACGTTATGTAACTATTCACACACCCAGACTATTGTCCAGCTCATTGACAGTTCATCATATTTCAAGTTCTATCCCCCTTATTAAGATTGATTCTACATTGGGAGTCCTAAGTTTTGCCTGTCTCAAATTTATTTAGAGTAGGGGATCTTTAACGAGTGCCTGAAATCCTACTCCGAGGGATGACGTGCTCACATTTACTCACCTCTCACGTGAATAAATCGAGGGCAGAGTAATGGATATTGAACCCAGGACGTTTGAGTCCAGAGGCGAGTACGTTGCCACTGGGCTAACCTGGCCCCCTCTTATGATTTTTAATAATTTGATAACAATATATTTCAATCAGTGTTACCAGTCTTACTTAGTTACAGTAACTTGACTGATTTGATCTTTGGCAATTTAAATCGATACCCATTTAACCTGCTTTACATTCATTCATAGTCATTCAGACACATAACACCTTCTAAGCGTTAACCTTTACATTTAACTCCATGTGCTAAATTATTTTTATTATAATTGGTAAAATGTAATAGCTTTATTTAAATATATCAATTAATTCAATTGAGAGATCACTATTTCTGATAAATAGTTTAAGACAGTCAGCATGTTTTCGTCGCGAAGGTAAGGAAGACTTGTCGAAAGTTTGAGAGGCAGGTCCTCGCTTCTTCGTTATCTTCATATATAGGACTTTCACAGGGATAGGCAATGCAGCAGTTCAGATCACAGTAAGCAGCTCTCCAGGAAAGGACGATGATCATCCAGTACATTTGCAACAATTGCTTCTGTTTGAAAGAAAGGAATATTTTCACTTCAACTGACTCTAAATCTAAGTCTTTAACTGATATTTAAGAAGTCATGCAAAATCCAGACATCTGAACGTATTTATATCAAACTGTGGAGTCAAAAATATGCTCTTCAAATAGCGGATATATGAAAAACTATTATTCTCCAGTGTCTTTTAATAGATTGTGATGTTATCGAAAATTAGTGAATGCAGTAGTAAAGAATCTTTAATTTTTCCAATCATACATAATGTACTGTATGTACACTAATGTACTGTGAGGGCAACCTCTGAAGTGTGAACAGGCATCAGATAAAAGTAAAGGTAGTATTTGTAATGTTTAGTGTCATACCTGGAGAAGTATTTAGTAATATATTCAAATTTGCACAAGTTCAGCCGGTTAAACAAACACCCGGACATAATAAATACAAATCAACTATCAAAGAACACCTTGAGAAGATGTCTTTAATTTGCAAAAAATAAACTCCTCATATAATTACCACTATTATATATTTTTTTTCAAAAGTAAAACATAAGACTATTTTCAGTATTATTTAGCTTATTTGTCATATAAAATCTGGTAGCACTGATATGGAATTGAAAACATTGAATATCCTAACCTTAGCTGAGAAGGTAATTCGTTCAGATTTTCATCCTTGGTGCGTTTTTATTGCAGGTTAATAAATCCAAAAACATCGTCTATAATACTAAATCATTCCACTATTTTACATAATAATAGTGTATATTTAGAAGTTTAATTTCATTTAAATAAATTTATACATTTCTTTTGCAGGTTTTTTCCTGTTACCAGTTACAGGATGGTATGTGTGCTTGTAATATCATAAGCTGTATACTTGTGGGATAAGATGTGTTTCTTACCATTTTATTTTTGTTTCAGCCTAAGGAAATTAAAGAAATAAAAGATTTTCTCTTAAAGGCGAGAAGGAAAGATGCCAAAAGTGAGTACACGTTCATTGTTTCATGTTAGCACTTGGTTCTTAAAATTTATTTGACATTAGTTTCCTTTATTGCTTCAAAAATATCTTTCGAAGAACACATAATGAGAATGTATAAATTTGTTTAAGTGAAACAGCTTCGAGAGTCTTCTTTGTAAGATTGTTTCTTGTTTCAGAATTGATCTGTCATTACATAATTTCTCTTATTTTTGTAATTTCCATTATTGCTTATCCTTTTTTTGTGAGTAATGTGGAAAGATATGTTATTCTTTAATTGTATTAATGAAGTTTTGTATGAAATATTAAATTTCAAGTTTTATTTGTTTACAGCTGTAAAAATAAAAAAGAATTCTGAAAATCATAAATTCAAGGTGAGGTGCTCAAGGTTTCTTTACACCTTAGTCATCAAAGACAAAGAAAAGGCGGAAAAATTGAAGCAATCCTTACCACCAGGTATGTAAATTGTTTAGTACACTTATTGGAGTATTATACAATGCTGATTATTATTGTTTTACAAAAGTTATTGAAGGATTTAGAAGTTCAGTTTTCATATCTAGCATTATTACGGTGGTATTTTTTGAAGAACTGAAATAATATTAACTGAATATTGTTTGTTTTTTCACTTTGCATTCTTTAAAATACAGTGATCTATTTCTGTTCATGAATATTGTTGTGCCCTTTTGTCTTTGTTTTAAACATTTTCTTAAATATTTTAAAAAGTGTGATTCTGAGGGCTGATTTATTAGTTTTAGTAACTATCTTTCCAAATAATTAAAAAAGATATCTGATTTTTCTTTATCCCAGGTAACCCTCTGAATCATATTGAGCGCAATGATGGTGTCTCAATTATATTTCCTTAATGTTTTCGGTGCAATACTTTTTATACAATTAAAATTACAAATACGCGATATATTTCTTACGACTGATCAGTTTGAGTAATGCATTTTCGAAGGAAAATGACTATTCACAAAAGGGCATAGGTAATATAAACAAGAGCTACAGTAATATCCGTCATGTTTATTTTTTCAATTGTACGGGGGATAGATTATAATCAAAACAGTCACTTACCGTTAATCTATTTTTTAATCGGTTCCTGTTATCTGAGAGTGCTGTGCTATCATTGTTTTGATACGTACTGTGGGTTGTACCGATGGAGGCTAGTGTCGAAATTTCATTTATAAACTTATGAAAAGTGGAAAAAAATTAATATTGAATTATAGAGAAAACTAAAAATTGTTTGGCAGAGTAAAATTCAGAATGGTACTTATTATAAACAAAAGAACTTTTTTTCCTTAAAGGGTTGGAAATTATTATTTCAGATTATCGTATTTGTAGTATGTTATATATAAGTTATGTGAAAATGGTTGTTGACAATATTTATTTAGTACAATAGTTTACAAAATTGTAAGTATTGTTGATGGAATAAATACATTAACTGTTTGTTGACTGAAGAGTTAACTGAACTTTGTTAACTGAATAATTAACTGTTTCTTGAAAATGTATGATAAATCACATCACTAAGTCCTGTTATGTAAATTTATACTCATTCTTGCCCTTACGTTATGTATGAGCAATATATGTTGTTTCAACAAATTCATAACCCCAAACTTAGCTGATACCTGTTACTTCACAAAGTTTCAATTTTCTGAAATGACATTCTCGTTACTTCGTGTACTACTACTCGTGGCGCTACAGCCCTTGAAGAGCTCGGGCCTTCTTAACAATCCTCCTCCATTCGCCCTTGTCTTGTGCCTTCCTTCTCCATTGCCTCACATTGAGACTCCGCAAATCCTCCTCCACGTCGTCCAGCCATCATTTCCGTGGTCGGCATCGCAGTCTTCTTCCCTCAGGCTTCGAGTCGATGTATCTAACTGACAGCTCTGTCCCTCAGCATTCTCTCCACATGCCCTAACCATCTTAATCGTCCTCGCTTAATTTCTGTGACCAGGTTTGCTTCTTTATAAAGACTATAAATTTCCTGGTTGGTTCGAACCTCCATTCATTATATTTGCAGACAGGTCCATATATCCTTCGAAGCATCTTTCTCTCTCATGCGTTAAGTAAGTCTTCATCCCTGCTGGTCGTCACCCACGGTTCCAATGCGTCATTATCACTGGCCTGAGAATTGTTCTATAATCTATATATTAGCTTTTTTAAGTTCTCTCTTTATAGCTTAGACTTAGGAAGGTGCTGCAGAGAAAAGAAAGCTTTATTTCCTGCTTTTATCCTCTCCTTAATTTCAAAACTGTTTTCATTGTTCTCCTTCAAGAGTGAGCCTAAATATTTGAAGCTTTACTTCGTCTACACATTAAGAAATTTCCTATACCGATTTCCTGAAGTAAATATGCGATGTCTGCATACGAGGTAACCAGAGCGCTATTTTAAAAATGTCGAGAAGCTTGCTCAGTAAACAGGTTTCACCTAAGCGTGCTGTTCTTAATTATGTCTTCAGGAGGGACTATTTCTAAAATTTACATAAGGAGAGCCTCATTTCCTTTCAATTCCTTTATTATTATTTTTTTTATATAGTGTTAATAGTATTTCTGATTCAAAAGTTTCTGTATTATAAGGTCCAACACTACCTTATAAACCAGGAACTATTGATTCCTGAGGAATAAACCCTCACTATTCCTCCCAAATAAGTCATATTCTTTTAGTCTGTCCTTCATCTCTGGACAACCTCTTAATAATTCTCGGCATAATGAATGTATCTCATTAATTTGGCTCATTTTCAGTTCGTGGTGTGTCCATAAAATTTTCTAATGCAGACTACATTTCTTTATACGAATGACTCTTATGGCTAAGGAATTTTACAAGATAAACTGCTTTTGTTCTTTTATCTTATTGACATTTTTTCGATAATTATATTTTTATAATCCTTTCACATATACTGAATTCAGCGCAATTTCTTTCAGTGATGTTAAAACCTTATATAGGTGTATTATTCATGAGGTCTCTTGGTAACTTTCCTTGCTCGAAAGATTCTCAACTATTGTAATATGGTTGAGAATTAACCTAATTACTTTCGTTTCAAATTTGTCTATCCAATAGGATGCAAGAGGGTCCTCATTCTGAATTAATCTTTGTTTTATTTATTAGATGGTGAAATCTGGTCAAGGATTTGTTGAGTTTTTACTCCATTTGTACGCTGATTAAAAAAATGTGATGTTTTCATAAAAATTTTATATGGTTCAAGCTATTATGGAGTGGCAGTTTCAAAACTATTCATAACCATCCGAATCGGCAACACTTGACAATAAAACTGGAATACCTTAATCGAAAGAAACTGCATTTTGAAGTTAGAAATCACCTTTTCACAATTGTGTTTCTTTATGTACAAAAGTCATTGAAAAGAACTAACTACATCACTGAAAGTAGAAATAACGGAAAGTATTATTATCAACCGATTGAGCATTAGTTACTGTCATTTTTTTTTGGAAGAAAACTTTCCAATAAAGCATCTCACAGTTATCCGTGGCAAAAGTTAATAAACTATTATAAAATTAGTGTAATTTGATTTGTAAAACACGATAGTTCATTTATACTGAAATACCTCCGCACCCTTCTACATTAGTATATCTGCCTATAATGCGATATTAGTCTTTGTACTTGCAATTCGGTATTCCATCGCATATTTATAGCCACTATTATTGATAAGTCAATCAATTATGTTGCTCCAGAGTTTGATAAGTTCACTTTTAGTTAATGATCAAACCACAATATGAAATTGGAAAAAAAGACAGATCTTTCAACCACAACAAGCGGTCTTCATCAGAGTCAAAAACTCTGACATTTATATATATTTTAAGGATATATAAATATTCTTAACATTTATGTTTGACTCTGGTGAAGACCGCTTGTTGTGGTTGAAAGATCTTAGTCTTTTTCCCCATTTCATATTGTGGTTTGATCATTGGTTGTTATTTCACGCGTTTATGTGAAATCTTGTTATCACTATTACTTAAGTTGAGTATAAACAACTCCATTTACGAATTGTTTACAAAGAATATTTTACGGTCATATCTTTTATGTTTTTCTGACGTTTGCTTTGCATAATCGACTCAGCGCTAAATAATATGACCTAATGAATAAAGTCCCACTTTTCAGTTCCTCCTTTGTTTTATCGTACAGTTGTTTGCTATAATAGTGATTATGTTATATATACCCATCGGAATTATGTCTTCTTAGTTCATTTAGTAAAGTTGTGTTTGTTTTTGTTTCAGGTTTGCAAGTTAAAGAAATCAAGTGAAAATAGCATTTTTATGATTATTTTTTTTTATTTATAAATAAAATGTGTTGACATTTATGTTAGTATTCTTCTGATTGAAGTCATTTTCCATTCCCAGAATTCATCGTTTGCTAAAGTTGTCAATTTGAGTAGAATCTTCCATCATTCCCATAACAATTACCAAGAATTTTTTCCATGCATTCTCTACTTCTGGTCTGTATTGCTCTTTAAGAATGCCAGATAACAGTTCTGTCAGTGAGCTTTGAAACATCTAAAGAAAAACAAAACTGTATGCGGTAATAAGTAGGAATTTCTTTCAGGATGACTGAAATATATGTACAGAATTTAATTTAACTAATTTATAAAAGCAAGGCTTAAAATACATTGATTCTTGATTAAATTCATCGTCGAATGATAGATGTGGTTAGAGTGACCGTAAATATAAATAAATTTTACTATGTATTAAAACTCAATTTGCATACCAGGAATATTTTCATGGTTATTAATCCTTTCACTGCTAATGACATGTATATATATATATATATATATATATATATATATACGTTAAAACAAAACTGCCTACCACTGCGCTTGACGAATATATGCGTCATAGTTCTTTTTTTGGTACTGCATTGGAAATTTCATCTCAGTGTAATATACTTTATTGTTTCCAACAATATTTTGTCTGGGTTGCATGTCTATTTATTTCATTTTTATTACCACTAAGAACGTCACGCGGGCTACCTGCGGCATTGTATTCTGACCACGCCAGGTCCTAATCCGACCCTCGGCTCCTTCCTTTATGAAGACCGTGGCAGACCTCAGTCTGCTGTAATGTTAATACATAACATAACTAACATAATGTAAGTGATTACAGGACAAACCCTGTGATAACTTGTGCTGTGCTCCTTCCCTATTTATTCTCGTTGTGTTCTGACCTCTGCTTTCGATTTTGATTTCGAATTCACCGATTGAAAGCGAGACTATTAAAAAAGATATTGTTAAAAATACCTGTGTTGGAAATTTTCAATTATTTTAAAAGAAAAAATTATTTATAACATTAAATATATTTATACACACATATACTTATAATCAATGATCAAACCACAATAAGAAAATGGGATGGGTTTTTGACTCTGACGAGGACCGCTTGTTACGGTTGAAAGATCTTTTGTTTTCCCATTTTTTTATTGTGGTTTGATCATTGAGTGTTATTTCACGTGTTTATGAGAAATATTTTTATATACTTATAATATATATGTAATATAAATATGTAAAAAAAAACTTAAAATTTGCCCGTGCAGGTGCCAAAAAAAGAGGATGAAAATTTTAAGTTCTTCAAAAAAAAATTTAGCAGAGGGTAAAAGTATCATGTTTTAAAATTCAGCCTTCAAGAACATTAAGTGTTACGGTTGGATGCAGTGAAAGCGTTAAGTAAAAACAATCCTCTTGTTAAAATATCCAATTTTATTAATTTAAAAACAAAAACAATTATTTAAATTATAGTACAAAATAAATATATGGATTCTACCATCTACAAGTGGAAGTTGACTAAGTATATACATTATCAGGAATCACAAAATATTATGAATAAAGAGAAAACAATCTTTAAAAAATATTTAGAAACATATCATGTTAGTTTTTATTTACAGGTTTTCACAACGCAATTAAAAGGTATGCAACAACATGATGAGTATAGCTCATAAAACAATGTTACAAATTACGGAAAATATTGATTTCTTATAATTGTCTCAATACAATCGGGTTATTTCAATTTTCTCAGTTAGTTAGAAATATTTCAACCTATTGTATGTTTTGATCACTTTTTTGTTCTAACAGGAAAACCAGTACAGCGAAAATTAAAATTACTGATTAAAAATACAGTTAAAGTTAACTACTTTGATATAATTGATTAAGAAATAGAATTACAAGCAGAAAAAAAATGTAGAAATGAAAGGTTTATAGACACTAAACCAATAATGTCATGCAATATTAAATACATCTTACATTGAATGAAAGGGTATTTTTATCACTTACTAACAAAAAATTTGAAGTGGGAACTTTCATAGGTTGAATGTTTCGTAATCAAGAGGTAGTCACAAGGCAAGATATGCTTTACGGGAATATCTTTCACATTTCAAGTTTATCAGAAATTAAAATTGCCTAATATACGAGAGAAGATCGGTAAAAAAAAAGTAATATTGAAGTCACCGAAGACTTTATAGCTTTACTTACAAGTTCTCATTAAAATTGAGAGGTAATATAGTTTTTAAATAAATCACCAGGACCACAGTAGCAAATGTGTTTTAAGCTGAAAGGTGCACACTTAATTACAATTGATGGAAAAGGTTTTAGAAAATGTCATCTTGTCATGGGCCCAAGCTTATCTCTAAAACTGTACTAATTTCAGCATCTTTACCATAAATGCCAGTATATTCTTAAAAAAAAAGAAAAAATTAGGCACTACACGTTAAACACATTTTATCTATGATCTGGCATTTCGAAGTGAAGACAATAATAGAATAGAATTTAATTAACAGCACATATTTACAAAATATTACATAGACATTATCAAGACACTGAATAGAACTGTGTCAATTCTGTTTTTACTGACCTCATAAGAAAATAGGAAACATAGATTATAAAAAGGAATCGAATGTTCTCAAGTTACCGAATTCTTGAATGAATTCAACTTACCCGATATAATCACAGAACGAAATCATCTTCCCATAGCATCCTTAGTGGTAAATAACAGATGATAGAACTCAAGAATTAAAAACTAGTAGCTGAAACAAGTTCAGTCTGCGTTCTTAGGTTACTCCGATTAAATAAAAATATGGATACGAATGACAATACCAGAACAATAATTCCAGTTAGTAAAGTGTATAGTTCCTGTGAAGAAGATGGTTTTAAATACATGACAAGGTCAAGGTCCAACCAAGCTGATTCTGTCCATGTTGAATATTCTCCAGACGTCCAGTTGTAGTTCTCAATTTCAAATGCAGGACTCACTGCAGGTGTAAATCTCAATGTAGTGTTGACACAAACACCGTCGCCAGACAAACCATTCATCCATATATATGAATAACCACCTCCTTGAAGATTGGATGAAGAACAGTTAGAACCAAACAAAGGAACTTCAGGTGAAGTTAAAAGTGCCAATATCCTACCCGTAAGTTTAGTTATCACGTCGCGTCCTCTCACTACACCAACATATAGTGACTCTGGTTCACTTTTCAGAATGTTTCCTTTAGGTATCACAGCTCTCATATATTTACAATCATTATTCTCAAGGTAGCAATAAAGTAATTCATCTACTAAACTGTACTGAGGTTCTATTGTGCCTGAGTAATCCTTCCCTGTTAGCACCTTATACAATGATTTGGCTAGAACAATAGAAATGTTGTTCAAATTATACTGGATTGATCCCTTTTCAACTGATCCTCCCTCTTTGTAAACGTATTTAATATTATGAGAATCATCATAAATGCTATGATAGAAATGATTTCTAAACTTCTTCTTATAATTTGTAATAACGATTCCTGGTAAACTTGACTTTTCGTTACCCAATGAATGATAAGATGATGGTATGTAGGGTTCTAAATCAAGTGATTTTGCTCCAAAAGCTGTTTCAAACATGTTTAAAATATCTTTAACCATATTGTTTTCATTTATGGAATGTAAAAATAAAGATGTATCATTCAATTGATTTAAATCTATAAATAATGAAACATCTTTCAGTGATATTGAATGCTCTTGATCTGGAAACAGGCCTCTTTTCATATCATAAACCATTCTACTCGAGCCGATATATTCATAAGCTTCGCCATTTAGTAATGTTATTAGTAAAGGATTTACTTGTTCTTCATCAGTCAGGAGTTTGGTAAGAATGTGAGCAGTTGTCAGAAGAGTTACTAAGCTTGTAACTGAGGATAAAGCTGCAGGGGAAACTCCGTCAAACAAAGATATGACATCCAAATGTGTTGCAAGAACCACTGTGCCATTGAAACTTCCTGAGCCAAAATCCAGAGGCAATACAATATTCTGACCGCCCAGTGGGTCACAGTACCTCGCTGAAATAACAATTTGATTATTCCTCCTCATACAAATTTCTGAGCTTACAGCTCCAAACATGTGGTTTTTCATATGTAATGCACACAATGGACGGTCTAGCTGTGATTTATCTAGAGGTAGATTAAACTTAGTAAAGCAATTGTTGATATCGTCGATACCGTCTAACATTAAAGTGACTGGCACTGGCCAATCAGTGTGAATAAAAGAGTTTCCATATGGATTAACATCGGCAAAGCAATTGTCATTATTAGTATTAGGACAATGACTGTCAAAAGATAGATAAGACAATGGATCTTTATCAATAAGGGTTTTGAACACTACTACACCCGTCACTTTTCCGGAAGTAATTAACGCATCTCTAACTGCAGGAGTAAACATTTGTGGATATAGCACAGCAATGTAAGGCCCAGCTTGAGCTTCCTTCACCAACCAATCTAAACCGGTTGAATTTTGTATCACATGAATCACTCCGTGTACACCATTCACAGGACTAGAGGACCCGAACTCATTAGTACCATTTAACATCCTAAAATTTACTGCATATTTAGTAAAAGGCTTATGGGTCCAGTTATAAATGGCATTAAAAGCATTGCAATTAGTCACTAGTATTAAGTAAATTAAATAAAACATCACAGTTGATAGTGGTGAAGGTTAACTATTGAGAGAGGTAATATTAGTAAACGTTTTATCCCAAGAGAAAAGTCCCTATAAAATAAATCATTAAGTTATTATTATTATTAATTAAATTTTGAAATATCCTCTTAAATGTAATAAAAAATAATTAGAACTGATGAAACTGTTATACAAAGAACTTTTTTTGCAGTCAGTGGTAACACAATCAAAATTATCAAATAAAACTCTAAAAGTTTTATTTTTCAGGTAAAATTGTAGGTATGAAACATCAAATTTAAAATATAGCTTATAAATTAATCATATGAGTAAGCAAAGAAAATGCTTGACTTCAGGTTATAATAATAATGTTCATCATCAATAGATCTCAGAGAACAGCTAGTTAAAAAAACGCAGTTTAATTTTTCTATGAGTTTAATGTTTAATTATTTTTATTTAGTGCAGTAAAATGTAATTACCTAGTTAAATGCAATTAATTTTATTACATTTTTTTAAGTCAAGTAACTAAGTAACATCCAGTCATCCGGAGTTAAGACTACATAGAATTAGTACATAACTGTTTGTGAGGATTTAATACCTTGTAGTGATGCTCATTTATTTTAAGCCGAGCATGTGATACCCCCACTTCATGAATAATCCTCATGCAAGTAGCGGGGTGATGAAGATTAGCTATGATCCTTTCTAGAAACTTCATAACTTCTTTACTATGAACAGACTCAGGACCCACTTCCAATTTATCGAATAAAACTTTATATTCCGGGTAATTTTTCAGCATTCTAGATAAGAAGAAAATGAATTTATACATTTAGTAGGATCTCTCAATTAAATATACCTATAATTTAATATCAATTTAAGAATAAATGATATAGTTTAATTACATAGCATAATCTTTATGAAATAGTCATTATAAAGTATTTAGGAGAAGCTGAAACAAGATACCTTGAAGCATTTGTATGATCAAGTGGCTATTACCGTCAGAGTGAATGTCAACTCAGTTCGTGTTTGAAAGGTGGTCTTTGAGTCGAACAAAGAAACGTATCTGTTCGACGTTCCGTACCTTTGATGAGAAAAAGTTAATTTAAATGTCAATACAGACAATGGTACTCAACTTGTTTCAGAGAACCCGATGTCCAGACCTAAAGAGGGAACTGAACTGGTACACCAAGCAGCTAAGGGCCGCGATTGCTGACTACTACAGAGAGAGAGAGAGAGAGATGGCTCAGCAAACTCCAGATAGAAGGGGACAAGAGCAATCCTGAGGTTTGGAGGATTGCTAAGGCGTTGAAGGATTCTCGCCCACCAACTGAATGTCTTGAAGACATTTCGGGAGATGTTCCATGGAAGGCAGAAGACAAGAATTTTTAGAATACCTGAGCCAAGTCTTTCTGGGCACACCCCACAACCCTGGAAGATGACATCGCAGAGGATGAGTATCAGTCAGTATGTTTAACGACCCTCTGAGTCTGTTTTCATGACTCAAAGTTTTACAAAACTTACAAAGTTTTTGTAAGTATACCGAAAAGGAAGGCTCCTGGGGAGACCAAGTGACTTCAGATGTCATGAAGGATTCCTTTCCTGAACTTGACTTCGCTTCTCAACGCATGCTTGCAAGCACACTTTCCAGACTTCTGGAAAGAAATTTCACATTTTAATCATGCTGAAAAAAACAGGCAAGAGTGGTCGGCATGATGCCATCTATCACCCAGTTATCCTTTTGTTAGTGATAGGAAAGGGCTTGGAGAAGTTGATACGACTAAAGGTTAATGACACTCTTTACTTTCAGGATATCCAGTTTGGAAATAGAAAAGGCCAGTCCACAAGTCACCAGTTAAGGCGGTTCACGGACTTCGTCAGAGGTGGTATGCAGCACTGGACAAGGCGCGGCCAAATAACTGCTGCGGTATTCAGTGGACTTGGAGAAAGCGTTTGACTCTGTTTGGCATGCTGGGCTCCTCTACAAGTTAGCAGAGGCGAAACTGCCGGTATGGTTTGTAAAAATAGTCAAATCATATCTGACCAGCAGGCGCTCCTACTCTAAATACACTTGAGTTAGGCAAAATAATATAGGATTCCGATTGTAGGATCAGTCTCGTTTGTATGGTATGTCAAAGACCAATGTTGGGCCTATGTGTGTTTCCTCGTGGGACTGCCATTGCATACTAACCTAACCTAGAAGGTGTGCAATCAATATCCCTGCAACCATCTCCAGACCCCTTGTCAGCAATGCTCTTAAATAATGGCTTAACATGTATTTAAAAGGTAAGTACTTTAGCTTACATTTGAAATAAAAGAGCTCCATTGGTTGCCAGGTCTCTTCGGACTAGTTTCCATGTGTCCTTAACAAGGAACTTCTCACGCCCAGTCATTTCATCTAAATATTCAGGCTCATCTTCCAAACTAAACGGTTCTTGACCGACTTTGTAAGATTTCTTTTTAAAATCATCCTATTGAAAAAAAAAATTATGAATACTGTTACATTTATGAGAATATAGTAGTTATTAGTTCATGTTTGTGTCTAAAAGGCCCAAGTTATTTAAAATAAAACTATTTTTCTAATTATCTATCATAAGGCCTAATGGCAATTATGTACAGGTAGTGGAGCTTGCGAGCATAACAATGTCGAATGCATCCAGACCAAAAACATTTCAGATAAAAAAAGGCTGTAATCAATCTAAGTCAGGGGTGCTTAATACGTCAATCGCGAGGCCAATAATGGTAGATCGCATAGAACTTTGAAAAAAAAGATCCAGGGTGACAGTCAGCCTGTCATCCACTACAACACTTGATTGATGTACAGGACAGCCAAAAGATTCTGTGGCGGGAACCACAAAACAGAGTGGTCATCTAGGCCAGAGCTTCTTAAACTTTTTTATATTGCGACCCCCTTCAAGCTTAGGAAATTTTAAACGACCCCCTCCTCCATATAATGAAATATATATTAACCGTAGATGTAGATGTAATATCGCACTATTTTACAATGTAAATAAAATAAGGATTAAAGAATACGTACCCATTCATTTCACATATATATAATTATATCAGTATCAGTATCAGTATCAAAGCATCAGATCTTTGCGACCCCCTTTCAGTAGTCTCGCGACCCCCCTGGGGGTCGCGACCCACAGTTTAAGAAGCCCTGATCTAGGCAACACACATCTTGAATGAAAAGCTACAAAAACAGCTGTATTATTTTATTATTTTTAATTATTATTATTATACATTGTCAATGTATTATTATTATTATATGGTAATAGGGGCAGGTGGACTGCAAGGCTCATCCAGGACCTCCCCAAATGGTTGGGCCGGAAGCAAGGAAAGATTGGATTCCACTTAACTCAGATGCTGACTGGCCATGGGAATTTTGAGAAATATTTACACAGGATGAGTAAAGTTGATAGACCTCAATGTAGGCACTGTAGCTCGGTGGAAAACCACGATGCAGAGCATACCTTCTTCTTCTGTGCTAAATGGGGAGTGCTACGCCAGGAATTAATAGCATCACTGGGTGAGGTTACTCCAGAGACCATAGTTCAAAAGATTCTCCAGAGTGAAGAAAATTGGTCAAAAAGCTGCAAACTTTGTAGAGACGGTTCTCCGTCATATGAAAAATGAAAGCACGAGGCAGACCAAAAAGTCTGGGAAATACCTTAATCCCAATCCAAATCAACTACGCAAGATACAAAGTCCTCTCGGGCAGGAGCAAAGTATGCAAATGTAAAAAACACTTCATCACTAGCTTCATTTGATAGATGAACGAATGGGGACAAGAAGGTGAATCCTATTCAGGAGGACTGAGGCACCGGCCTGAAGTAATGTGAAAACGGTTTCTGTGTCGGGTATTGCCAGGAAATAGGATGTGGTTTTTTAGTGGGTCGGGACCCCCAACCCCACATACCCTGAGCAAGACGTTTTGCTAAGGGATCTACTGAACAGATTTTTCCACATCCTACAACGAAAAAAAAATTATATGGTAATTACAAAAACATGTCCAGAGCTTATTCTGTTGCAATATTGACTGAAGCAGTAATGCAAGGTAAGAATCTGCAATAAATTTTAAAATAACATACTCTTTTATGGGTCAGCAGATCATTTTGACTTGGTTATTTTATAAGTAGCTCGCATACTGAAAAAGTGTGAGCACCCCTGATCTAGGTGGACATGAGATACGTACACAGAGGCGCTATATCTATGGTTGTTAAAATAGTCAGCATTTCATAACAAATAGCTGACCGCGCTCCAAACTATAGGCTATCTTTTATTAGTGTTGTCTTTTTTATAAACCTGTTTTGATTTGTAATCATATCTATCAAACTTTCGGCCATTCCATGAGCAAAGCACAACAGATCGATGCTTTTTTAACGTGAGACCCTTTAGCCGCATCAGGAAGCCCACTATAACCCTCCCATATTTGAAAGGTTATGACGAGCCGCAGATGTGCCCAAGGAGGGCCTCGCGGAAACGGGTCCCACGACACCACATCAGACAAAAAAAAAAAAAAAAAAAAAAATTAACGGCGCTCTACTAAATTGAGAGCTTGAACCTTTTTCTTTTTTTCCGATTGAATATACAAAAGCCAAAAAGTATTTCACTTCTTTCCTATAGAGCAGGCGTTTGTAAAGTTGTTCATCAAAAAAACTCCAGCCTGGATCTCTAGCCTAAACCTCTGCAGTTCCAAGATAAACAATATATAAGAGTAAAATTCAATATTTAACCTTGCAAATCAATTCTGGAGTATAATCCTGTCCAGCGCTGACCTCGCTTCTGTCCTCCAACGTATCACAGAGTAGATTTTCATAGTATTTCAAATCAAGCTGCATTAAGAAGGTGCTGTAAAAATTCTTTACTCCAATATTCTCGTTGGAAGCAATTTCTTGTATTTCTTCTTCATTTTCCTTTTCTTCCATTATTCTTGAACTGGAATTCGTAGGTTAACACAAGTAATTTTTCATTTTATCTTGATGGTTTTATAATTTTACCTTAATCATACCACAGGTTGTACAGGAAATTTTCTACTTTTGAAAAATAATTTTTTTTTTAAAAAAATTTAGATTGCAGGTTAATATTTATTAAACATAAACGTCAAATTTGAGCGAAATACAAGTAAATTTTGATTTCAAGAGCAAAAACAATAATTTATTTAAAAGTAATTCTAAGTGTAAAGATTGTTTTTTTAGTTAAGAAATTCTTAATTAGATTTAATGAAGAACATTTAAGTGTTGGGTAATCGTGTTTATCAGATGTTCATAAAAAAACACGAGGTTAATAGTCCAGGATAATTTAATATCCAGATTAATAAAATACGTTTATAATATTGATATTTGCTGGAGAAATTGGCATTATTTTTACAATCCTCAAATAAAATAAACATCTCGTTTTATGTCTATGTAAATTAGGAAAAACCTACAAAATCTCTCCGAATCTTTCCTTTTGGAAAGTAGTTTCGAAGAAAATGGTTGATTTTTTTCCTCAGATTTCTAGTTATGAGACCCCTGTTATTTTGGGGATCCAGAGTGTCAATATTGATTGGCCCATCACTGTTTGTTTACCCGAAATTATTTAAAAAAAAACTTCGTCAAAACAACCGTAACTGAAAAGCTATCATACAACATTTTCAATGCAAGCTCTAATATTGACGCTCAAAGAATGAATTCATGGCTGGGAAAAACTTTGAACTTATGCGTCATTCACTCTATAACCAAGATCTAGGCACCGTGGAATTTCTTTCTTTTCTCTAACGTGAATCTGAGTTACATGGACAAAAAATACCCTTGTGGCATAACGCCAAGTAGTGGAAGAGATACCCAATGCTTAGTGCCTCAAAAGTTCAAAATCGTTTAATCAAATTAAATAGTGATTTAGGTTCAAGAGTAATTGATAAAGTAATAAAGTCATTAAAAACAATTATATTATTCTTGTAGTTTTATTTTCTAAAAACTTACTGTGAACTACGTAGTAAAAGGATATTTTCATGGTGACAAAACTTAGTGCAATGCAGAGAAATGTAATTTTCAGGTTCAATTATATGAAAATTGAACTTTTTTTATTATACTAGATGCTCCTGTTTATTGCTCAGGTGACTGCCCATGATACTGAAAATCTTGAGTTCATCATACATCCTTATCCTACATCATATCCTGTGGGAGATTGATTAACTGCCCTCAGATGATTGATTTGTTAGGTATTTGGATTCTACTGGTCCATGGGTGGTCCCTTTGCCTGGCCATTAACTGCCCTACCTCAAACTTAATAAAGTTTGTGAATGATCAATTTGATTATAGGTGGGGTTAGGTGAGATAATGCATAATTTTTTTCACTCACTTGACAAATAATTTTGAGATCCTAACTGTAAAATTATTTATTTAACTTTTTTTTTGTTGGTGTCAGTATATTAAAAACTAAGTAAAATACATAAATTCCATCAAAACATTGTTTGTAAATTGGATCCCGATTTTCTGAAAATTTACCTTACGACATTTATGTTTCGCCACGTTTCCATATTTTCTTGTATTATCAATAATAATACCCGTTATAATTTTAAGTGTACTTATATATGAAGTAATTATGAATAATTTTAAATTCTCTATGGTAGCCAATCCTATTAACTTTTCCATGAGAAATCTTAAATAACTTTCTTATAGGTATCAAACTTTCTCCACCAGATGGTTAGCATTATAAACAGTACAACATAAGGCAGGGAGGTTATATAACAACTGGTGGTAGGTTACTAAGGACTTGTCTGCTATCTCGTTTATGTCCATAATTATGACAGTGAAATATTAAAAATCTAGACTCCAAGTTGTTGTGCATATTGAGAGCCTACCTCTGTTAAGGAACTTTATTTGTGTTCAATGAAGAAGAGATTGTATGAGCAAATATTGCTGCAAATAATATGAGTATTCTATTATTTTTAGTATTCCAGGTATGTAGTTTTTACTTAAAACTTTAGGCTTAACCAAATTCATATATTTCTGTTATTATTGGTAGATAGCCACATTTATTTGGAGGGAAGGGTATTTACATTAATTTTGTCTGAGTAAGTAAAAAAATAGGCCATTTATTTATTTGATAAATGGAACTACCTTGAACATTGCTAGAAGATCCACAGACAAAATTAGCCACGGTTTGTCTTAGTAGTATTCTATTCTCGATGATATAGAATCGTATGTGATAACATATTTGTTTATTAGCTCTTAGTCTATTATTTTTCTAAATTTGTGTTCAACCTCAACTTAACGTTTAAGAAAGAATCAATATCTATTTTTGCTCCGTTATTATACTATGTTGTATATTAAAACGAGGCAAAATATTAGTTTGAAAAATGAAAATGAACCTTTACACTTAGTCTAGAAACAATAAATACCGGTAGATTATGATGTCAAATGAAACAAAATACATATTATGAACATTCGATGCTTCAGTTTTGTTTCTGAAGTTCATATTTTGGAGATCAAATTTTTATTTCTTTTTTATATACATACCTTAATTAAATATTTGTAAAAATCTTGGTTCGCTGTGTGCCTGTCAGCTCCTGAGGCACTTGTTGAAAGATTGTTTTCAGTATGAAAGAGTCTTTCAAGTACAAAAAACCTAATGAACTTGATTTCAGCATACCTTATTAGTTTATTAATCATTCAATTAATTAATAATTCTGTTCATAATATGTATGCAACCATTAATTAATTATACTATTTCTCTATTAGTATGAATTATATACGTAAATATTAGAGAAGTTAATTCTTACGTATTCAGATTCACTTGAAAATTAGCGAAAATACTCTACAATGTAGAATTGAGAAAGAAGTATACTAGTACTTTAAATAATAAATACTTTAAATTAAATATATTAATTATATTATTATATATATTAAATACTGTGCATAATTATTCATATTTTTTATTACCCGTGTGTGAAGTTAAATGTTTTTGTTTTGTTGTTAAGTCGGTTGTTTCTCTCATTTCTTTAATGTATTTAACATTAAATATTTAATTCCTTCATTTTATTTTTATGACCTCAAATATTGTTGTTCATTAAATAAGTTTTATATTTTATCCTTCATATATAATGTGGTTGCAAATAATACTTTCTTAATTCTTTATGCTACTTTGTTTTACATTTAATTTCGACAAGCCTTTTTCCTTTTCTTTATTTCGCTATTAATTGGAATCATATAAAAATGTAGAAGGCTACATACCGGTTACTGGGACAGTAACTATACTATATTACCTTTAACTATAAAAGACCAACAATGTAAAAGATAATTCAAAATTGAAATCTTTCGTTTGGAGATTAATAAATGTAATTATCATACATCTTTAATTATAAATCAATCTTAAAAAAAATTTTCTCTTCGATGTTTATGATGTTTTTCAGAGAAAATAAGGGTATTTTCCTGTTTTAAATTTGAAAATTTTACTTTAATATTCAATGTAGAAGGATGTCAAGTAAACGATGTAAGAAATCCACTGGCTATTTGAACAAAAGCCATGTTCTCTTGTAGGAGAATATTTCGTATCTAGAAATGTTCACTTTGGTTTTTCAAAAATGTTATTACTGCTGTAGTTATACTAGTGAAATTATTTGCATCAA
Source organism: Hermatobates lingyangjiaoensis (assembly GCA_026182355.1). NCBI lineage: Eukaryota > Metazoa > Arthropoda > Insecta > Hemiptera > Hermatobatidae > Hermatobates > Hermatobates lingyangjiaoensis. Next base: position 361,802 of record JAPFBL010000310.1, on the reverse strand, counting down.
CTGTGTGATGTACAAAAATAAGCTTATATATTGATATGTCCTTCTATCACTATCTGCACTACCTCAGGAATGAAAGACTAATAATCATATCCCATTTAGATGTTTACATTATGCTTAAATGAGACGTTATATATTATATACTCAAGAAATTTAATATTAAGTTACTTATAGTAAAGTTGAGTGTAGGCCACTCCAGATTTATTTTTATATCGCACTGTTCAATCGGTAGAAGTTCAGATAAATGAGACATACTTTCATAATTTTAAGTCCATGCTTGCAGGTCTTCACGTGTATTTTGTTAGGTATATAGAGGGAAGTGGATAGTCAAAAAATACTAATCAGTATTCATTGCAAATAATACTGCAATTTAAAACATCCATAAACAAAATAAATTTCTTTATTTTAAAATATATTTGTTTAACATATAATAAATGTGAAACATAACTAAACTAGTAAGAATATCTGTGTGCTACGTAGTAATATTTAAAGAATTGGAATGAATAGGCGAATAGGGTCAGTACGTTACATAAACAGGGTCGCCAACCTTTATTAATCCATTTTTACCTTCACGGAGCCCGAGATTTATTCCCATGACGGGACTGTTGCCAACGACTTTTTTTTTCTCTTCGTCTTGTATTTGCCTGTATCTGTAAAAACACAAAATCTTACAATGAAAACCCATTGTACAATTTTAACTTATCACAATTTTTCAGTAAAAGAGCACATTTTGTGTAAGTTTACTTTGTTTTTCATAGGATGCATTCATTTTTATGTAGAAGTATGGATAATTCAAATGTTTACTAATATATAAAAATGATACTTGGAAATTCTTTCATTATCTGTAACGGTCTGTTGGATTCTAAACCAACAGCTCTTAATTGGCAACCATTGATAAAATATTTTTATAAGCAAACACTATGCTTTCTACTTAATTAGTAGTTACATTGTAGTCATACATTATTCTTTCTTCTGAAGAAGATCGACAGCTCTAGATAAACATGAAGTTTTATGCTTTATTATCTAGTTTTATAAAAAAAATTCTAAGTTATGAGTTCCACTATAACCACACATTATTATTATTTTAGGGTGACTATAGCACTGCGAAATAATAGCCACACATAGTCAAAGTTTAAGATAAATTGATAAATTAATAATTAAGTTAATAATGAATTGATTCAACGCGTTTCAACATGTACTCAGGTTTATCTGGTTGTAGCAACAGGTAAAGGGAAGTAAAGCAGAAACCTTTAGGTTTCTACCTTCCTCTTGATACTAGGTTAAAAGACAAACCTGATAAAGAGCAATACGTATTCATAAAGCGTTCTTTTCTCTATATATACTTTGTAAACTTTTATATATACTATATGTAAAACTAATATAACAATTATTATATTAGTTTTATTATACAATATGCTATATAAAATATAGTAACTATGGAAAACTGAAGTAATAATAACAAGCTCTAAGCTTTTTCAATCATGTGACATCTACTACCTGCTGATGCTAGAAGTACCAATTAACTAATTAAGTTCATTTATTTAACAAAATAAACATATAGAAAGTTTTTTTTTAAATATCTTTTATAGGTATCAGGTGTTCTAAAAGTTTTGGGCACATTTTGATATTGAATATTTCGGAAACTATTAGGAATATAAAAACGCATTTGGTAAATTCAGAAAGCTTGTTCAATGTGAGCACCATTGTTGCAATGGTGCAGTGATAACAAGTCCATGTTGTATTGCATTGTCAATGGTTACAACAGCTTCTGTTATTCGTGCCTTCAGCTCGTCCACATCTCTAGGAATAGAAGGCAAATAGACTAATCCTTTCACACATCCCCACAAAAAGGAATCGCATGGTGTGATATCTGGAGATCTGGGTGGACAGGACATGAGATCGTGATCATTCTGCCCAGACCGTCCAATCCATCTACCTGGCAGTGTTGTGTTCAGAAACTGTCTAACCCTGAGGCTCCAGTGTCGTGGCGCCCCACACTTTTATCTTGTTGAAAAATTAAGTCACCAGACCCTTTCTCATTCAATTTTCCATTTAACCAGTTTTGCAGCATGTTGAGGTACGTCTCACCATTGACTGTTGCTCTTTTAAAGAAGAATGGTCCGTAGACAGCTTTCTTCGACATAGCACAAAGCACAGTCACCTTTGCGGAATCTCGCTGATGCTCAAGAAGTTCATGTGGGTTCTCAGTACTCCATATGCGAGTGTTATGCTTGTTAGCTTTGCCATTTACGTGGAAAGTCGTCTCATCGCTAAAAACAAGCCAGTTGTCAAATCCGTCAACTTCCATCTTCTGTTGCATTGCAAGTCAAAAGTCACGATGAGTTGGTTTACCAGTGTCCTTCAACTGTTGGACTAACTGTAGCTTGAGAGGCCTCATGTACAGTCGTCTTCTTAAGACACACCAAACAGTTGTTGGGCGACACTGAAGTTCCCTATTGGCTCTTCTGATCGATTTACGGAGGCTCCGCTGGAAAACAGTTCGAACATGTTCAGAACAATCACATCTTCTGAAGTTTAAGGGCGTCCGGTTCTTTTAGCTGCACATAAGCACTCATCCATTATTATGAATTTACCATGCCAACTCACTATGGACTTCCTCTCTGATGGCTCCTATACGATTTTTTTTGCGAAATACACGTTCAACAACAGTACATGATTCAGTTTTTGCAAAACGCTTTTCTGGTTCACTGAACACTATTAATGGATTTGAAAATAAATACAAAAAATCAATAGCCTAACAAAAAACTTAATTAGCTTTAAAATGGCACAACTTTTATCTTACTACCTTTCACAGTTCAGGAGATATGGGAACTTCAAATGTGCCCAAGACTTTTGGAACACCCGGTATATATAAAAAAAATGGTCTATTACATTATGCTTAGAAGTTTCGTGACACGGGATATCCCTACTTTAGTTTTAACATTTCGTGAATTGGATCAAACCGCTAAGTCACTTTACTGTGACAGCCTGACTGTTTGGTAAACTATATCAGGTGAAAATTACACGTTTCACCAGTAAAATATTGTATCCCTCAAAATAAAATAAAATATAGTTATTACTTACTTTTTTAATGTTTTAAGTGGCTCTCCATTTTTGTTTCTTTCACTGGTCTCTGGATTTATAGTAGTTAACATACATCTGAAAATAAATTGTTTTATTATAAGCAACATAACTCAATGAAGAAATGATTACAGACTATGCCTAGAAACTTTATAGAGATACGAGTACGACTGGAGGTAGCTGTAAATCGGGCAATCCTAAAGGTTTGAAATAGGCGATAGCAAGTTTCATTGCTAAAACTATAGTGCATTTCAGTGTGTCTCAACTTTCTTCATCACGCATTCAACATAACGAATTATTTCTTGTTTTTAAAAAACTAAATTTATATGTAAACTGATTTTTGAATATTTTCAATGTCTTTAGTAAAAAGAAAGGCTTAAATATGTATAATGAAAATTAAATAAGTTTATTTTTGATCTTTGAACAGTTTTTTTTCTCATAAAAGTTGGATGTGATATTTATTTAAATTATATAAGCAAAAATATTAATGAAATATTTGTGTAATTCACAGGTTGAGAGACACTGACCACACCTATCCATGTCCTTTTACGATAAAAACGTTTTTTTTTTGCATTGAAACATCCCCTACAGTCTTCGTATATACACCCATAATTATCTTCTTATTACTCATCTCTATTAATAACTTATCTTAATTAGTTAAGATAATAATTATCAAATTCACACAAGGGGTTCTTGAGGATTTTGGTCATAAAACATACAACTCCTCATTATAAGCCGACGTTTTGCCAAAAGTTGTTTGGCATTTTCAAGGCTAAAAAACAATTTATTAACGACATAAGTAAAGCAAGATAAATACATCACCGGACACCACCCAACAGAAAACAAACAACACAAAAACAAAAATTTTGTAACATGAGAACCACAAAGGATCATAAAATACCTAGTGTTATTATTATTTAAAAACAGACATTTGTCGTTTAAACCTAATTACTTGTTATTAATTATTCAGAACATCAAAAAAACCGATTTCCAAACAGCAAAAACAACTCACAGACAGTAACAAAGACAGAAAATTACAAAAACCATGAAAAAAAGAGTCAAAAATTAAAAGAAATTAAGGGAAAAAAACAAAAACCTTACGAAACATTATTACCTTGATTTAGAAGAAACACCATTTACCGGTCCATGCTTAAGACATAATGCAGAACATAAGCATGGACCGGTAAATGGTGTTTCTTCTAAATCAAGGTAATAATGTTTGTAAGGTTTTTGTTTTTTTCCCTTAATTAATTTTAATTTTTGACTCTTTTTTTCATTGTTTTGTAATTTTCTGTCTTTGTTACTGTCTGTGTGTTCTCTTGCTGTTTGGAAATCGGTTTTTTTGATGTTCTGAATAATTAATAACAAGTAATTAGGTTAAAACAACAAATGCCTGTTTTTAAATAATAATAATAATAACACTAGGTATTTTATGATCCTTTGTGGTTCTCTTGTTACAAAATTTTTGTTTGTGTTGTTTGTTTTCTGTTGGGTGGTGTCCGGTGATGTATTTATCTTGCTTTACTTATGTCGTTAATAAATTGTTTTTTAGCCTTGAAAATGCCAAACAACTTTTGGCGAAACGTCGGCTTATAATCAGGAATTGTATGTTTTATGACCAAAATCCTCAAGAACCCCTTGTGTGAATTTGAAATATCAGTGGTCGAGAAACTATATCAATGATAATAATTATCTTAACTAATAAAAAGATAATTAAGCTTAATTAAGGTTGCATTAAACATGCATAATTATGTACTTAGAGTGAAGTTGACTGAATGTGATTCCAGATTTTTTAAAATAATGGTTATTTGAAATTTATTGTATGGTGGAGAGCAGTATTAGCAAAACCTTTTCCTTACCTTGTACAAGGCTTGACTGATTCTAAGACAACATCTCCTATTTTGACCAGAGCCCATAAATCTTCATCAAATGCTTCCACATCTGTTTCAACAAATATATTCGGTCTGAACTGCTTCTCCGAAATAATAGTAGATTCTAGCTTGTTTTGTAAATCCTTCACAGATGATGTTGTCATTAGCATGTAGCTAGCCAAATCAGCAAACGCTCCCTAAACATAACAATGAATCGAATAATTTTAAATAATGTTGTTCATTATATAACAAATAAATGAGAAAAGAGAATATTAATAGGGATGACTGTTTGATTTTATTTATTTTTTGATTATATTTTGTTTTATGACTGAATATGCGCAGTCACACTACCAAGAAACTGATTTCTACTAATAAATATAAAATTTAACAATTAAATACAACAAAAAATTATTGAACTAAACACACTTAAATAAATACTATTTAAATTTTCAATATCACTTTTACTTGAGGATGGCTAATCCTCAAGAATATACACATTTCTAAAGTGTTTTCTTCTTTGTTTCTTACTTACAATTATTCATTCATTAACATGAAAATGATAACTCCTATGAATGATATATGATAAGAAAGCATTGCTATTGATAACATCTATTCTTATAAGGATGTAAATGCTGATGTAATCAGGAATGACGAAACAAAGTTTGATTTGAACTTGGTAAACCAACTGGTCTGGTAAATATTGATTCTATTCCATTTTAGAGTTGATATCTTTATCAAGTTGCTTATAAATATATAGCGAAGAGATATAGTAACAAAGAGAGAACAAAAATCAAGAGGAAGAAGTGCAACAGGGGTGGTGAATAGGGAATGCACTGGGATTATATTTCTGATTGAACAACTGATAGAAAGTGCTCTCAAGCTTGTCTGCTTGCCCTCAAAAAGTCGAATTCTTATACAGTAAATACATTGTCTGTAGATAATGTGTCTCGTGAATGCTTAGACGACCCTTGTCGCTTTGAAAACATACAGCACTTGTTCATTCACTGTTAGTATTAGTGCAGAGACTTATAACCAACAGACAGGGTAAATAAATATAATATAAAAGATAAAAACTCGTTATTTATTTTACTTTTTTATCACAAAAATATTTTTATTGCCTTCTTGAAAATATTTCTTGTCCCTTAGATTAAAAAACCGTTGTTTCAGGAAACGGTATTAGGTCACCTATTTTTTTACGGTTAATTTCTAAGAATATTCAACTAAATTGAACTTGATTAAAATTCAAATGTTATATATGAAAATGTCTGTAGTAGGGGTGCTATAACATCACCTTTGTAATCAATGTGTTTCTTAGTTTCCTAATAACGTTTTGATGTTAGTTAATACAATAGTACCAAATCTATTAGGGTTTTTTTTTGTCCTACGCTGACCCTTATCGAGGGTCAACACCTTACAAGAATGTGACTGGCTCTCTCCAAACAAAGGCTCGTGGTGTCCCCCATCCAAGTTCTGACCACTCCCAATGTTGTTTAACTTCGGTGACATAACAGGAACCAGTGTACTCTACAGGGCTATGACTGCTGGCAGTCAAATAAAGAATGTTATGTCAAACCTATCAAAGCTTTTTCTATTTCGATAGATCTTTGTGATATTTGTTCATACTTGGAAATTCTCGAAGGGTCTACATATAAACGTTGATTATAAAACAAAGTATTTCGAACGCACAGTGCTCTACTTCAAGATTATCAACTTATACTGAGGAGGTTGAAATGGGAATCATCATTAATACTATGTCGTTTTTACTCATACTTATAAACTATGGAAAATATTCAGAAACACATAGTTTTATAACAAAACAACGCGTTTCGAACACGAAATGTTGTTTCTAAGTTTATACGCTTGTAACGAGAAAATAGAAGTGGAATCACCACTTGTTCAAAACGAGTACTTTTATAATCAAACTTGGTTTGGGTAGAGACTTTTTGTATAATATTCAAGTAGGGGTAATGCCACATACTGAATGCATAACTAATTCGTAGTATAGTTAGTTGAAGATTCCTATTTCAATCTTAGCAATATTTAATTTTATCGATATCAATGGGATTGTGCACCTTCACTGGGTTCCTGAAGGTCAAACTATTAATAAATATTTCTGCTTGTTCACTCTCTTGCTCAACTCTATGAAAGAGTAAGGAGAAAACGACCCGAATAGTGGAAGAACAAGTCATGGGTTTCCACCAAGCCAATGCGACGGCTGATTCCGCATTGTTTGTCAGTAAGTTTCTAGCAAAGAACAGCATTCCAGTTTTAGACCATTCCGCCTTATTCGTCGATGTATTGCACCGTGCGACTTCTATCTCTTTCCTAAGCTGAAATTTCCATTAAAAAAGTACAAAATTTGAGCAAACCTGTAAACACTTTTAAACAATGTTAAAAGTTTCAGTGGAGGTCCTACTCCACTGAAGTCCACGATACTTCAGAAAAATAAGCCCGCGCAAAAATACTGTGGTAGGAAAATAATTTGTTCTTATATTAAGAAATAAGCTCAGATACTTCTTTCTTTAGTTGGTTTGGAAGCTTTAACTGCAATTAAATACGAAACAAAGTAGGATATGAACAGAAAATCAACTTACACAATGATAAAGTAGCGTTCAAAAACAAAGATTGATAAACACCGAATAATTCATAAAAGCAAAGAAACAATGGTTGATATCTTCGTTTTGGATTACTTTTATCAAAGGGTAGGAGTATAAATAGAATCAAATAATTTGAACTAGTAACAAGAATAGACGAAAATAAAGAAGATAACGTCTGCCTAGTATGCTCAAATCAGTAATACAACGGAAAAACATTCTCAAAAGAAAAAGAGGTTTAGAATACTAGCTGGATCTGCACTGAAACTTTTTGAAACCTACTCGCTCAGCAGTAAACATTGTTTACTACTGTTTATGAAATGAACAACACAAAATTGGAAGGTACTTAAAGAATAACACGAACTAACATAAACGGCTAATAGCATACTCGTATGTGGACGCTGCGAACTTTCATAAGGAATGAATTCTATTAAATAACACGAAGGGTATTTAAGAATAATAATCAATTACCATTACAGAAAGGGTCAACAAACGTCAATTCAAATGAAGTTTGTAAAAACCGTTAAGTTCAGTCGAACTTGTGTAATTCGAACTTTTCTCTTGAACTTCCGATGAAGATAATGTAAACAAAATGGTGCTCGATTCAGATATTGTTTTTCGGTTAATTTGAAAAAGAAAAGTCAATTCCGACCAGTTCAGAGGCACTAATTTACCTACAGGAATTACATGAGTTTTTTGAAGGGGAGATCAATGTCACTAGTTCTATTAAAAATGCTGTGAACAAAATTCAAGAATTCACAATTTTAAACTAATAACCTCGAAAAAGGAATTGAAATATCGACATTTTCTAAAGAACTCTTTTGTATATAGATATAATATATTACTGACTTTTACTCAATCAGTCTTTTCTGTTGTTTTTATCTATACAGCACACAACTTGCGTGAATCAATTTAATGGATACTTCGAACATTTTTCATCTTCGAATTAAACAAGTTCCACGGTACTAATTTCCAGTGCCACTGGAAAAAAAAATACGACAAAAAGTAATACTATTTCTTGTTGGTGTTAATACAAAGACTGATGATTATTCTGATGAATGCTTAAAAACAAACACAATACCGAATCATCGGCTGAGAGTCGTGGAAAAGCCTGGGTCATTTCTGGGAAAGCCTTGGTAATGTCACGTTCTGGGTCCTTAATCCACATAGCCAATCTGATTTCTGGACCATCTTTTTCTTTATATATAATTTTTCCCAACCAAAGGGACGCTTCGTCTCCACAATCAACACTTGCTGCCTCATCCGCACCCCATAACCTGAAGTTATTTCTAAGGTTAATATCTCGCTTTGCTTAATACACATTTATTACATATCACAAAGGTCATTTAATGATAAAATCAGCATTTTAAATGAAATTATCAAATCATTTTCTATTTTACAGATTTTTATAAATAATAAAACTTGCAGGAAACAAGAGTCAGTTATATACCTTATAATCGACTGTTGAAGAATTCAGAGCAAACATTTAAAAAAAATTGAGAATGGTAGGAATAGGCTTCTTAATAAAATGAGAATCGTTAATAATAAGGCCCACTTTCATTTATAAAAAAAAAATCATTCATATCAGCACTGGGAAATGAATCTCTTTCGTTGCCTTTACTGCATTTATTTTCAGTATTGTCAAAACCTTATCTTTGAAAAAATGTTTCTTTTCTTCTTGCATATTGTAAATTTGTTAGAGCGGTTATTAACATCCAAATTACACCTATTTCAATTTATAAAGGATAAATTTAAATATTAACACATTGAGTCGTTTGAAATATGCATTGTTCAAGACTAAATTCAGATTACTGGTAGTTCGGACACCAACCAACCTGTGCAGAAAGTACCAGTTAAACCATTCAATTGAGTACTTCAGTTTTCAATGAACTAGAGTCCTTAAGAGCCTTGATATACCCTTACAAATCTATATAACCTTCCGTTTTTTACCTAACCTATTATCTTATATTCCAACGTTTTATAGAAATGAAATAAGAACCATTAAATTTAATATTCATGCTTATAAACTTTTAAAATAAAAGTTTGAGTGCTTTTAAAGTTATATTATTTTTATTGAGTTCTTCTGTCTTAATGTTGTACTGGAAGTTGTGAAGATCACTAAAAAGAAATGCTGTCCTGAATGGTATTATACTTGAATAGGGTATTAGAAGGGTATACCATAATAATCGATTACAATTAGACAGAAAGGGTCAGGAAACTTCAATTCAAATGAAGTTTGTAAAAACCATTATGTTTTTATTAGTGATGGGACGATACCAAAGTTTTTAACAATTCCGATACGAGTCCCGATACTTCATTACACTTTCGATTCCATACCTGCAATTAATGCTTATTTTGCTTGTTAATGCTTAATATAATCATTTAATAATGCTTATTTTCAGACCCTGAAGCAGGTTGAAAAAACAAATGCTATATAGACAAAGTACATGTATTAATCATGTATTGAGAATGTGCACAAATAATTTTGTTATAATAAAACAAAAAAAAATATATAAAAATCTTCTGATATGAAATACAAAGGGTAAAAGTTTCGACAAAAAAATCTTTGTAATATCCTTGAAATTGCAGTATCTATTCATATTCAAGTGCCAATATTCTTAGATTGTAATGTAAGAACGTTGGCATCTCTTCGGTTTCATCTTTTAGGCGATTCCTTTAAGGTGAGTAGGGCGGTGCAGACAAATACCTCCTGGCACAAGATGTCATGATGGGAAATTTGGTTTTTATTCAATCTCCACTACTGCAAAGGATTCTCATCATTTCCTATATTCTTCAAAGCAATATATTTGGTCATTTTATGTTCTATTGAAATTCTTTTATTCCTGATCTCGCTACTTATTTTATCACATTCTTCGTCTTGCATTAGTTCCATTTTTTTTCTTATTGTTTTTTCTTTAATTTGGAGAAGCATTTTTCAAAACTAAAAGTATAGTCACTTTCGTTTTCATCTTTCTGTTTAAATACATCAGATGAGTCTATGCCTTGTCGTACTTCACGAGCAGGAGAGGCGTCAAAAGCTTCTTTAGTTATACTGCAGATATCTTGACTTTCTTGGGTGATCCAGACTGCAGTGGCCTCTTCATTAGGCAGTCCTTGGTAGTTACTGTCTAGGAAACTAGTCTTGAACCTTGGATCAAGATATCTGGCCAGTATTAAGTTTTTGTTCTTTAGGTAACTGCAAAATCTAGCATTGAATGCGGCTTTCCATGCTGTCAGTGTTAAACCTTGCCCCCAAATAGTCCCTTATCAAAGAAGTAACATACGAGTATGACTTTGTGTAGTATGATAAGAGAGGCAGTCGTTTCCCTGGTGCATAATAAATTTGTACAATCAACAATTCTCTCTAAAATCGTCATTTGGTTGGATTCTAAGCAATGTGGTTTTGCATGGTCACTGCAGTATGAGATAAGAACATTTTTTTGTTCAAATATTTTGCATATCATGTAATAATGACTGTTCCATCTTGTCTATATATCCTGAATACACTTATGATCTGGTAAATTATTGTTTTCTGATATTCTTTGTAATTTGTAAAAGCTGCTGGTGAGTGATTAAAGTGCCCAACTATTTGTTTACAAATAGATAGTATATCCTGTAATACCTTTGTGTAAATACATCATTAGTGGATAACTGCAAGGTGTGTAGGAAACAAGGAAATGGCTCATAATCAACATGTACAGCTGCTACAGCCATATTAGCTGCATTATCTCTTAAGAGGACGTGAATTTTATTATGAAAAATATTAAATTGTTGTACTGTCTCTCTGGTACATTCACTTATGTTTCCTCCAGTGTGTGATACTTCTGAAGGTCAAATTCTTAGAATCATGCTTTTTTGCTCAAAATCATTGGTGTGTTGTGTGTCTGTGTGTGTACATTAAAATTTCAAATTTTACTAGCTAAGAATTAATAAAAACAAATAATCCAGCTGGACAACAGCCACGCTGGCACTCTGTATAAAACTGACATCTCCGTTAAACAAGTATCAATTACAGAATGTCTGTATTTATTTCAAAGAATCGTTTTCAGAATCGGAGATTTGATTAAAATTCTCCCGTTCCGATACATAGAAAAGCTCCGATATTTCCGATTTCCGTCCCATCACTAGTTTTTATACTCTTTGTGTAGTATAGTTAAATAACTGTTCTGATGCGCATGTCTTTATTCCTTATGGTTTGCAAATTTATTTTTAACATTTGGGCTACACCAAATTTGTATAAAAAGGCTACTTAAAACAAACCTAAATACCAATAATTTACGAAAGAATGGACATCGGAATTGTTTTAAAAATAATTTGGCACAAATTAAACATTCAAATTTTTTAATAATACAATAGTTTACCTTACTTTTCCTTTGTGTTCGTTTAAGGACGTTATATTTACTACCAGATCTTCTGTGTCAGGGAACTTAAAGATTACTTCACCTTTTATTCTTGATTCAACTCTTATTTGAAGAATTTGATGATAAGTTCTTGCAGTTACTTTTTCGCCATTATCCTTCCTGTGTATTACAAATTGCCTTGATAAAAAAAAAATTGGATTAGCAATGACAAGGATCAGTTATTATTTTACATGATTCTATATTGAGGATGACTTCAATAAATTTCAAATGTTCAGTGTAAGAGAAACTAATTATTATTAGAACATAGCCTGTTAATTACTATTCTGTTGAACCACGGATTATCCCTCTATTATTCAACCAAGACAAATTATCTTCCTGAGGCCTACCGGAAAGAGTTCGATGGCTTCAAAGCTTGCCATAATACTAATCTTAATGATAAACTCTAGAACTTTTGAAATCATGAAGAACTAAACAAACGGACGTCATATTAAAAATAATTATTTTATATGGGGTCAACATTCTTTTTATATGAATGCATAATAAACCTCAATTTACGGCTTGATTTTATGTTCACCTTTACGATAACATAACAGGACCTAATACAAATATATATGTAAATGGAATGAATTAGAAACATTAAAATGGAAAATTCGAACGAGTATAATGAATTCTCATTTAAAAAGGTTGTAGTAGTCCTAAATCAATTTTACTAATGTAAAGATATTAAACAAACTTGATTGATTCTAATTTATCCAAAATCATTCTGAAAATTACTATGAAAATAATTTACATAATACTTATAGGTTTTGAAATCACTTAACTTTGTGATGTGGTTACTCATGAACATACAAAAAATAAAAGTCTTAATAATGAACTTAGCTTCACAAGATTATAAATATTACTTAACATTATTTCCTTTATGTACTTTAAGTTATGTACTTTATTTTCTTTAAGTAACTTGTACAATGTACTGTAACAAGGTACTTCCATCATATCAATCACGCAGCCTATAACCATTTGTATAATACTTATCACTGATAGTAGTATTGTTTCTCAACCACATAAATTTTAAAGAATATATTTTATATTTTTTATTTTATATAAAAAAACTTATGAATGATTCCATTCATCGGGTTTTCCAGGGACATGACATTTCAACACCTATGCTAACATTTCGTTTTTAAGGGGTCTTCAGGACTATACATAAATCACAAAATTGTTTAGGGATCTAAATATTAGAAACGGTATAGATTAGAAAGAAAAGTCATGTCAAATTTGTCAGTAGTATCACGGTGCCTACTAGAAATAATTTATGTTTAGAATACAATTTTGTTGTAGCCCTGAGGATATCTTAAAAATTATAAAAGTATAGTTAAACAGATAGGGATTTTACAAATTGGAATTCACAATTATTTTTGTTTTAGCAGATATTATTATTATTGTTAGACGAAAATTTCTATTCTAGTACTATTTATATGCAGTACTCAAATAATTTGTATGTAGACAAGTCGGTACATGCCTCTTTAAGCTTTTTAACTCTCTCCTTCAAAACTTTGGAGGTCTTAAACTACATACACTCTGGCCGAATAATGAGTTGACTATACGTTCATTTGGACTAAAACATGATTGGAAACAAATGAGCTGGAGGCTTCATTTCGCTGGTTTAGAGCCCCTTGATAACATTATAAATAGCTCTCAAATTCCGTGAATAATAGTTACTAACCTGTCGAGCAACGTGAAAGTGCCATTATTTTGGGAAAGTCCTCTTTCTGTACATTCTGCTTCTTTAAGTTCTATATATTTCCCAGATTTAAGTGGGTAAATATATATATTTTTTACCACTCCAATCCTTTTAAATGTCATCGATTTTCGTTTAATTTCTAATTCAAAAGTACAAACTACTTTGCATAAAGATACAGAAGATGTTTTCTACTTTACTCCAACAGAAACACGAAACTATTAGCCGAACTAATTACGTTCCTTCTGCTACCCGGCGCGATAGGTTCTGTAATTATGATAAACCTTATCAGTGGGGAATGTAGTTGCTTCGGTCATGGATAAAACTGGAAAAAAATTTCACCACAACTTACCCTGTTATTTTATTTAAGTCATATTGCATTCCAAATACCGAACTGTAGGTCTATATTTTTCCATTAAGGTGGTACTGCCTAATTTGGAATGATTTAAATCATTAACAATAAACGTATTTATGATTTTTAAAAATAATATTTTTATAATTAGTTTATCATTCTATTTATTAATATAATATACTGAGTAATTATACTCAAAAATTAGATGATGAAATATCTCTCACAGAAATATATATTATATACATGAAATATCTATATCATATATATGAAATATGTCGATGATGAAATTTCATTTCATTATTTATGTTATGGATATCAATGTAAATGAAATGACTTGAAACTTCTAAAAGGAAGATATAAGTTCAATGATATATTTACAAAAAAAGAGGTAGTGCAGTTAGCATTACAAGTAGACATATTCTCAAACTTAATATTGGAATCAATGGTCTCAAAATAATTGAGTCAAGGTTTCGAGGTCCTCTGAGTCAACTTATAAAGTTTTTTTGATGATGTCAATGTGGATGGGTAGGTATAGGTACATACAAAAGTTTGTTAACTTAACAAGTCGCAACACTTGATCGAATAGATAGCAATTATACCGACAGATAGTCATTATACTTTAGAATACACCTATGCTTTATGGGCAATATCTTAAATAAAAATGGTTTGAGAAAAATATCATAAATTTTGTATATTGGTTAAGAAAATGCTGTACGAAAAAGGGCAAATACCAAGTTCTATATGTTATCACTTCGAAAATTGTGATATATCAAATGATTACTCAATCCTACGAAAACAATATAGTTGATTGAGATTTAGGTGAGATGAGAACCTTATGATTTCTTTCTGAAATAATGTTGAAATTTTGTAATTTAGTTCTTAACAGTAATAAAAAATGTTCATTATCATTTAAATTGGTTGTATTAAGAATAAAGACTACATTATATATCAACATTCATTAATGTGGAAGTTATTTGTTCTTATAAATGTATGTATTTTTTAGCCATAGTCCCACATGAATTAATGAAGAAATAGGTTTGACGTATTACAATGAACAGCATTCATTGTGATGAAGAAATCGAAGAAAATAACTCTAAGTCAGAGGTAGTTAGTATTGAAAAAGAAACTGGAATAGAATCTCAAGAAAATACCGAAGATGCAGTCAAAAATAGCCCTAAGAAGAATACCAGAAAAAGTAAGAAATAACAGTTAGTAATTAGGTGATTGTTTTGAAATATAAAAATTAAATTACACAAATGTGACTATTTTTAATTATTAATTTCTATAGTAGTAAGTTGTCACTATGGTAAATATCTGAATTTTGTGATAATCATATGTGTGTAAGTCAAAAATATTATTTAAGGTTACCACCATTCAGTCTGTTCAAGAAAAACTTTGTGGCTGAGGACAATATTCTTAACTGTTGTTGAACCTAGCTCATCTTCATTTCAATGAAGAGAATTCTAGATTTAAAAATCCTCGTTTGAAATTTGATTGTGTATAATAAAGAGAAAATGTTTCAAAGATTAGATTTTCTAAAAACTAAATCTGTTGTTTTTTGTTTTTTGTTTATTCTTATATTTTTCATCTATCTTAAATAGTTAAAATAATAATAATATTACAATAATTATAATTTGTAGTTTTAAAAACTATAATTTATAAGTAATAATAATATAAAAAATAATAAATTTTAAGCCTTTAAAAACCGTGATCAGAGTGGCTGGGAAAGAAAATTGAATTTTAATCAATGAAACTCTAATATCAATATATTTTTTCAAACTCGAATCTAGAAATTTGATTGGCTAAACCTTTTTCGAAACTCGAGTCGAAAATGAAGCATGAGCTGAAAAGAATCAACCATCAGAAAGTTGAACTTCAATCGATTATAAGTCTAAGTTGAGCCGCATTGATAAAATCTACCAGGAATTCCAGTTTATAGCTGTGACGTTGGTTTTGGATAGTAGGTAATTGTGTGTTTCAATCTTTCGTGTTATATAACGACAAAGTACTAATCAGCAAGTTATGAATGCAAGCTTTTAAAAGTGGTTTGTCCTTTTAAACAGTCAGAAACAAATATTATGTTAGATAATTTCTTGTTATTGATAACAGTTTAGATATTAAGATTCATAATTTTTTTAGTTTTGTTAGGAAACCTGATATCGGTGATTGAAGAAAAATCTAAATTCTCAATATATACACCTTTAAATGGGTATGTATTATTAATTTGTTAATCCTGTATAACTTCAATGTTATTTCTACAAAGTCATGAGAAACATATCCTCTTTAAAAAACCGTAATCTAAGGAACATGTATAAAAGGAGAGAAAAAACTTGCATAAAGTTAAGGTAACTTTATACAAACCTTTTTTATATTTCATATACAAGGTGTATAAATTATATTTTACTAACAAAAAAAAAATGGATTGAACTCCAAAATAATTGATTTGAAACACAAGTTGAACTCATATTCAAATCCATAGCAGAAAATTGAAGAGCTGAAACTTTCCAGTTACAAAAATTTAAAGGACTTGATATTGAAAATACTTGATATTTCTGGAAATATGAAACTAGAATGAATATTTGATTAATTTCATGCGTAGAACTTAAACACGCCAGCAGCAGGGTGGTGGCTTAGCCTTCACTATATTTGTCAACTCTTATATTAATAGGTATTGTATTAATCCACTAATTTATTAATTTCTTGATATGTCAATTTTCAGCTAAACAAGTGGAGAGGAAAATCTACACCTGTTCGCTGTTGGGCTGTGAAAAATCATTTTCCAGATTATGGAAATTAGAAGCTCATAATAGGATGCATACTGGTGAGGTTAGTGTTAATAATGTTAACATATAGTTAATAGATGTAGTGTTAATAAATAGTTGCCACCCACAAATGTTTATTGCTTGATGAATGCCCATTACTTTACTCTGAGTAAATTGTTGCGATAATGAATAATTTGACTTTGAGATTGTGGCGAATTCACAAGTTTTGAGGTCCTCTGTATCCATTTTTTATATTTTTAGGATATTATCTGGATGTAGTTTGGGCAGGTTGGTGTGTTTCTAAAATTTCATAATAAACGTACTGTTGGAAAATCTTAATGAAATTAAGATATATATATATATAAAACTAATGTAAAACGATTTCCATAGTGTCATCCTAGTAGAATAGACCTTGTAGAGATAAACTATGATATATATAATTGCTTTGCAGCCATTCAGTTCATATATCCAAAGATTAAGAACCTACTAATTTGGCTATTGAAGACTAGGTCGAAAATTAATAATTTCTGATTACAAACAGACGTTTCACCGAAATTTGTTTGGCATTCTCAAGGCCTATTGAAGGAACTATTAAACGCATTATCCACAACTCTTCTTTTTGCTATACATATTGTCAAAAATGAATAGAATTGACATGGAAATTCGTTCTATCAACGATTACGCATTATATGTTTGTCAAAACCATTATAACTGATCTCAATAGCCAAATAAGTAGTTAGAAACAAAGTTTTCAAGTTTGTTTAGGCTTGTTGGAACTCGGCAAATTCAAAAATTCCAGTTGGATGAAGCGGACCAGTAGTTTAAGTTTAACTGAATATTTTGTCAGTTGTTATTTTTTTAGATACATTCAATCAATTGTCGTTTTAGAGGCCATTCAAGTGTGAATTTCCTAAATGTGGTAAAGGATACACTAACATCTCTCATTTACGAAGGCATGAGAAGGTGTCCCATTCCTCGGAGCCTATAAACGCCACAACGTTCCCGTAAGTATATTCACTGCTTGCTTTTCCATTCATGAGTACTTTCCAGTCTTTGAACTTTAGTCATTAAATACATCTTATAAAAATTTCATTTTAAGTGATATTGATAATTAGTGGAATTTTTGCTTTATTGAAACATTACGTTTCGAATCACTTTTTAAGATATATAATAGTATTATTCATGATGTGGGATACATGAATCTGTTAATTTTAATTTAGATTTAGAAAGCGAAGTTCTAAATTGAATTTGAAAATATTAATGATTTTTATTTCCACAGATGCACGTATTCCGGTTGTGTAAAAATATTGAAAACAAAACAGAATTTGCAGAAACATATAGATAGATTTCATACTAGAACACGACTGAAATGTACACGATGCCATGAACTGTTTTGGACTCAAAGTCAGTTAGATGAACACAACTCGGAACATGTGGAATCCCCTCCATTCAAGTAAGTGTTTACTTCTCTCTGAAATTACTTAAAACTACTCACATCGGAGTAGGCGTGACAAATTCAGTATCAAGCTCTTATAGTTTCATGATGGAAGGCAGTAGTCCCCTATCACTGGGCAGAGAACCAGTACCGTTCCTGGTGCCATTCAACAGGTGAAGAGCAACAGGTGTTAGTTGGAGTACTATATCGGGGATTTGTATGTTGGGTTTGAGTGTTCTATATGTGTTCAATTGAGGAAGGTCCATAGATCAGTTGTACAGAAGGCTCTTCAGTAGTCAGCACCTCTTGAATTTTGTGAATTACATCGGAAAAAGAAAGAAAGTGCATGGACTTACGGAACGAGTAGCCTAGTGTTAATTATTAATATATATTTTTTTTTAACTGTGATGTGGTGTCGTGGGACCTGCCTCGGCGAGGTAACGCATCTCTCCTTCAGGATGGTTGTAGTGGGCCTTCAGATGTGGCTAAAGGGTCTCACGTTAAAAACCATCGATCTGTTGTGCTTTCTTCATGGAATAGCTGAAAGGTTGATAGACATGATTACAAATCAAAACAGATACTCACTGACGAGGAAGCCTTGCATTGTTGGAAAACAGAACTTGGGTTTGGCATTTGGGGTGATGACAGACTTATAAGATGCTTAAAACTGACAACTGTAGTTGGTGTCTAGTCGGATAGTAGCAGTTTAAAAAGTGTATTAATTTGAAAACAGAATGTACTCTGCAAAGATTATTTACGTCTATTTAATATTACATATCTTGAAAGTATCAAAGTAATATTACTTCTATGATACTTGATGATACTTCTTTCTTTTACTTCTTTTTGATTGATAAAAATTTCATTATTTTTTCAAGATTTAGGTCAATATTTATTACCTGAAATACCTTTTTCTAAATTTATTTATTAAGAAATCATCGTTAGGGTTCTCGAAAAATTACTGCTTGACAGAATGTTTGCTCCACTGGCTGATACATGCAACCGGTTTATTATTGTTGTTTAAGAAGTCTATTGGGTTGTCTAATTAATTATCTTTGGAAAATTAAATGCGATTGTGTATCAAACATTTTATAATCACTCTACCAGTTCCACCGTTTGGTAGGCCTTAATGAAATTTGCTAAATATATAGTTATTTGTTTTTTGAGAAATATTAGATCATGAGAAAGGTGTTTTATTGTACTTTATGTTAAGAAAAAAATACTAATTTTTTCTCGCTCTTCTTTTGTTGTGGAGATTTCAAATTTTGTATTTATTTTTTTTTATTTTGTATCTATGCAAGCAATTCGTAATACAAAAATAATATTAATACTATATACTAAAAAGGGGAATGTTTTGACCACTTGGTGTAGAAAGGTTAAAAAGTGTATTGAAACACTCGAGTATTATTTGGATGTATGATAAAATCTGTATAAACACTAATCTATGTACAAATTGACAGGTGCGAACAATGCGGCACAGGCTTTATGTGCCTTAATCTGTATAACAGACACATTAGGTGTCACAAGATCCACATCTGCCCCTTCAGCGACTGCACGGAGGCGTACGCTGACTATAAGCTACTTCGGGTACACATGGCTACTGGTCACCCACCAGGTTCAGACTCCAGTCCTAATCATTTACTTCCACAATATATATTTTACTTAGTGTATAATTGAAGTATCAATTAAGTGCTATATTTTTTTTTAATAATTTATATAATTTTTTGTTTGTAGATTATTATTGCCATTATTGTGGAAAAGGTTTAAGGAGAAAAGAAGCTCTTGTTAACCATATTGATAGGCATATGAAAATCATAAGTGGCTTGATACCAAAAAGAAAACCTCCGCCCAAACTTAGTTTTCAGTGCACTTTGTGTCCTCAGGTTCTAACTAAAAAGGTAGGAGATAAGTTTATCTAATTAGTAGTTACATCCTTTCATTTTATTGAAAGTAATTCAAATCATTGGTTGTGCAATCCGTAATTGTGTGGTATTTACTCATTCTGAGGTAAAATTGATAAACAAATAAAAGTCTCCACAGAAATGAAGTTTTATACAATAACAACAACGCGTTTCGAACACTTTGTGTTCATCATCAGGAAGACACCAAGGATGTGGTGCTGAAGGGTTGGTCCAGTGAAAACAACAAAACTGAGTTGTTTTCACTGGACCAACCCTTCAGCACCACATCTTTGTTGTCTTCCTGATGATGAACACAAAGTGTTCGAAACGAGTTGTTGTTATTGAATAAAACTTCATTTGTGTGGAGACTTCTGTTTGTTTATCCATTTTACCTCAGAAAAGTAATTCAAGTTTTTTCTTTCCTATGTGATGACATGAGGTGTTTAACAATAGACATGGAAATGTAGATTTTGTATTTATGGTGGCTGTCGCATTTCACGTTATTGGTAATAATTTAGTTTAGAGGTGTCCGAAATGAAACTGTAAATGTAAAAACCAGGTTTTTTTGTCTTTTTAGTTTAAAAATAATTTATTGAACTCCTGTAAAATTATACAATAAAATATCTTTTTCTTCAGTCCTAGTGCTTTTCTGAATGTATAAGGAATAAAAGTTCATTTTTTCAAAAGTTCAGGCTCATTTTTGATTTGTCACCCTTTTAAGCAATGTCCGAGCCACATTACTGGGAGTAGTCATGGTATGTGGGTCACCAATCCAAGTTTGAAGAATGCACAATGTTACTTAACTTCTAATGAGAACTGGGGTATTCATTATCATTGTGGCTTTGGTTATAATTAAAAATCAACTGCAGTTTATTACAATAAAGATCTTTAACGAGTGAGTACCTGACATCGTACTGGCTCGGGGCCGACGGCGTTTCAACTTCTCCTAGCCACAGTTTGAGAAGATTTTAAATCTTCCTAAATATTCCTAGAGTCATTGCCAGGCTTGAATTAACTACTATAGGCTAACTACACTTGTACCCTGTTAGAATCTTATATTTTACTAACTGAATCAAGTTCGAGGCGCTTTTAGTTGATTGGCCACGATTATTTTTGAGTTAATTTACTTTAAGGGGCATTTCCTTAGTGTGACTGTATATTTGTTTTAATCTTTCCTTGCTTCCTTATATGTTATCTGGTAAGGATTTAGCTGGCTTTGAAAGGATAAATGTAAAATTATAAATAACTATATAAAAATCTAGATTTGGAAAGATGATTTATGTATATTTCATTGAAAATTAAACGATTTAAAAAAAACTACTAATATTTATTAATTTAAAATGGTATAAATTTTTTGAATCCAGGAAATTATTTTGAAATTTTATTTGATTTTTGCTACCGTCTTTTTCCGAAAATAAGACATCCCCCGAAAATAAGTCCTAGCGTGATTTCGGGACGTTTTGGACTATAAGCCCTCCCCTGAAAATAGGCCCTAGTTAAGATAATGTGAAAAATTTAATTTGTTAAAAAATTGCTGTTGAATGTAGTAGGTATCTCTAGCTGTCGTAATATTTCAGAGAATTCTTTGGAAAAAAATATTCCAAGAAATTCCTTGTTTACCTCTAAAGTTCATTTCAAGGAGGCTACTTAGACAAGAAGTATTAATTCATTATTAAATCAGAACGGAATTCAAAATTTTGATAATTTATGACGATGTTCCAGAAGATGACATGACTGTAATCGAATAAATTTAAATTTCTGTATAAAAATAAATATTAACAAAAATATCTAAATCTACTTAATGTACTTGAAGCCCTCCCCAGCCCTAGCACGGATTTTGACCTAAAAATAAAGTAAGACAATGTCTTATTTTCGGAAAAAGACGGAAATTCTAATATTTCCATTCTAATAAGAATTGTAATCTAATTATTTTTTTTGCTTTACTCATTACTCGTAGAATTTTTGTAATATAAATTATCGGCATCCTTGTTTAAAATTGTTTCAAGAAAAGTACTTAACAGGAAAACAAGTAGTAATTATTTGCAGTTCTTCTGGTTATTTTAGATACTTCCAAGGTTTTATTCAGTGTCGTCTTCGTGTTGGCAATCCAGGATAACAATTACATACATTAATTCTGGATTATTTGAAGAGAAAATATAATGCTAAAAAGGCCGACTATTAAGTTCACTATTAGTCACGTGTCGAGTTTGTTTGTCTTAATTTTATTAAAATCCCAAAGTAATTTTTTTTAAAAAAAGTTTAAAATTATAATAAATCTTAATTATTATTCCAAATAATTTTATATCAATATAATTAAATTTTATAACCATTTATATTATAATAACCTGACTGAAAAGCCTAAAATCTACTGGAAAAATTTAAAAAATATTTTTTCATGTCTTTCAGATATATTTGTTGTATGTATTATTAAGGGAACAAAACTTTAATTTTAAGCTCGAAAAAAAGTTTTACCTATCTGCTGTTTAGGAACACTTTTATTCTTAGGAAGAGAACAATTAATTATTAAATAGTTTAGTGAATGAAGCGGAACTGTTTTAATGTTGCAGGCTTCTCTGCAAAGACATGTAAGAGTTATGCACGAAATGGATCCCAGATTGAAAGAAATCAGAAGACTTTCAAAGGCGATGCTTCCTAAGGTAAAGAAGGAAAGGAAGGACAAGTTCATCAAAAAAGGTCCCAAGCAAAGCATCGCTTCTGTTCTAAGCAATGTTCAACTTCCTGATGAATTCAACAGAAGGTTGTTAAACAACCAGACTGGAGAGGCGTCGGACTTACCTTCGTTCTTGTTAAATAAATTAATAGAAGAAGTTAATGCGTCAAGTGAGATTCCATTGATGGATGCCGATGATTCTAAATCATCGACTGATTTTGATTCTAAGGATGGCTTAGCTGATTCCTACACGTCAGATGAAGACTTGAAGTATTCTCATGCCATTGAAAATATTAGTCAAAGCGAAATTCCTGATGGACTAGTTTTGCCCAGAACTAATGAAAAAGTTGATGTTCCTAAGGGTAATATTTATTTACTTTAATTGTTGATTTAATTATTTAAGTCAAATATTTATGGATCTTTTTGTGCTAAATAATTGTTTAATGAGAGTTTATTGTAAATCAATAGTACATTATTCAGATCTGACCTAATGATTGAAGAATAGTTAGGAGACTGTCATTCAATTTTTTAGATTTTTCTACAATTTGGCCTCGAAATAACCCTATATTACAGAAAAATCTTGGGCACAATAAAACAAATAGATGAGTAATAGCTCAATTTACTTCACTTCATAAAGTGATGTTTCATCATCATTTTCAAATTCAACAGTCCCAAACAAGTGCGTTTGATTGTTTCTTTCCATTTGTTTAGATTTTTATTTAAAGTAAAGAACCTTTCATAAGTCCTTCATTAAATTGTTTTTTAGTTCCCTTAGCTTCCATTCCACTGTCAAATAAAAAGTTTGTTTCAGCTAAATATATAATACATCTCGTTTTAATCCTATTGACTTGCAAAGAAATTCTCTAGACATTGAATTGAAAGAATTTGTTTATTCACTCCTTTGCCAAGTTCTTTCTTGCGAATGAGTGAGATATGAATCAGATTGTAGTAACAGCATTATGCAAGTCATATTTCAAAAGAGAAGCCATTTCATTTGAAATTGAATGAAATGTGTTCTTATCATCTGGATGGTTTAGTTTAGAGTTTAGGGACAACATTTGCTGAGTAATAGGGATTACTGCATATTAGTGGCTACCTTAGGATCTAACGCTTCGAAAGTAGTCCGTCTTCACCATTAAAACTTACTACATTGTATAGTCTAGTCTGTATGTCTGCCTGGTACTTATATTTTTAAGTTAAAAAAATTCTTATCACGACATAGATCAGGAGTGGGCATACATACTATGGACTATGTGGCCTCAAATTCTTGTTAAATAGTGTTCCTTGAAGGATTAAATTGTAGTAAATTTTAAAAAAGTGCCATAGGGCACCAGAGAAAAGTGTGGTTCAAACATATAACTAAGAGCCCACAAACTTTATTGACTTTCGTTTGTGTGTTTCATCAGATGCCACGTAGTTAAGGCGTCGCCTTAAGTTGTGATATTATAAGTATATCACAAAATTTATTTGTGATATACTTAAAACCTTTAGCATAAAAGTAGATTGTATTGTATTTTCAAGCCTCCGCAATGAAAAGTTTTCAATTCTTGATATAGGTGATAATCAAAATAGCAAGGTTTCAATCATTCTTTGAAGTCCAAAACTCATAGGAAATTTAATTGTTAGGATTGAAAGAAGTAATTTTTTAAGAAATGAAAAATAAAAACTTTTATTAAAGCAATGAATTTTACTCAACACCTAATATGTGTTTCGCGTACGAGTTTCCAGATGGCGCAGCAGTGACATACACTTTTGTTCATTCAAACTGCATCGATGAGATAACACCAGCCGTTAAAATTCAAATTACGTAGTTAGTTAATTTCATACATTTTACTAACCTCGTTAGGGAAAAATTATTTCTTTATTAGTAAATACCACTGAGTCTAGATACCAGGGAAAGACATGTGCTATAAAAATTGACGTATGTGCAGCAGTAACAAATTATAAAATTGATAAGGTCTTTGAAACAGGAAACATCCTCCCAAACATCAATTTAAATTCGTATCTTCTAATGAGACCTTTACTGGTTAATAGATCGTAGAATATTTTACCTTTGCGTATATTTTGATTATTAAATAAAGAACTCGCATAATATTTCCTACCTCTGACTTCATTGTTTAAAACATCATATTGCATTTTTTTTCAGATTAAAAAATGAAAAAAAAGACTGATTACCAAAATAAAAGTGACATTCAGCCACCAAAACTCTGTTATTTAGTAAATAAGTTTTCTTTACTTACGAAGTCCTTTGTATCTCACCGTACTCTTCTTTTATCTACATTATTTTTTTAAAAAAATGTTCAGTATTATAAATGGACACCATTTTTGTTACAATCTCATATTTTTATATTTTCAATAAATTGTGAAGTTTTTCAAATTGCTTAAAGCTTTTTACGCTAAGAACTGAAACGTTTGGTTTATAATTGAAGAAAAAAAACTACTTATATCATTCTTTTTAATTTGAATATATTTTTTGTTAAATAAAAAAATGAAGCTTTTTGTTTTTAAAAATTTGATATTTATGTAATGTTAAAATGATTGTATTAAAGATAAAGTGTATATCAGGCTTTTATAGAGGATCAAATCTCATTTTGAAATGTACATATATATCGTTGTTACTTACTGATTGACAATATTAAAAGAATAATTTTGTGTTTGCTCACAGTAAAAGTGTATCATTAATGAACTGTATCAGCAAATTTCCCTACTTGTGAAAATGTATGACGACACCTAATTTCAACTAACAAGTAAACGAATTTGACTGACATATATCATTTTATTGGAAGGCTAGGTTAATTCAGCTACTTTATTTTTAAAATGAAGAGTGGTTTTTAAAGTGTTCTTCTGCTTCTTAATTTAATAATAAATAAGTACATTTTTCCTTTACTTAAGTAATTTACAGCGAACAAGGAAAAAGAACTTGATAGATTTACACGTTTCGTGGTCATCTGAAAACAGCTTTAATAGATAGGACGATGTCTGAATGATTGTGGGTGGGTGGCTGTGTTTACAAGATTCTGCAAGTCACACTTGTGACATATTTAATTAATTTTTCTGGATTTATAGTTCTTTTTTGTAGAAATGAGTCCTATCGAGGTTTGGTCTAGCTTCAATAATTCAACACCTTTAAGCTGACGTTTCGTCTATATTTGTAGACATGTTCAGGGCTTGATATTTTTCTATTTTGAGGAAGCAACTACATAACGGTTTGTGTGTACACCAGCTGATTTGAACATAAGCCTTATGTAGTTGCTTCCTCACAATAGAAAAATATCAAGCCCTGAACATGTCTACAAATATAGACGAAACGTCGACTTAAAGGTGTTGAATTATTGAAGCTAGACCAAACCTCGATAAAAAAGGAAAATAGTGGTATATATATATATATTTTTTTTTTGAAAACTTTCAAAGGTTTTGTATGATGTCAGCTACAGCAGTTAAATTAACAAAATTTTAACAAAAACAAACAAATTACTAATACATGTCCTATATGTATTTTTTATATTATTATTATATATTTTTAAAATCTCCCTTAGAAGATAAAGCGATCTTTACAAATGTAAATACAGTTGGAGTGAACGTTTTAAACTAAATTCGACCCGGTTGTTCTTGCCGTCCTTTATTTGTCAGTTCGCGGCTCCTGACAAATATTAGTAATATTGACTAATGCCAATTTCCTGTACTTAAAGATTTAATAGGTTTTTTGTCTGCTACTCTTATATTTTCAACACTATTTGCCTCACTATACTCTGTGTCATGAACTTGAGCTATTCTATCATCTGTATCAACTGGTTCACCATTATTTAAAGAATTATCTGGCCCTAGGTATCTATGACCAGGAAATAACATTCACATCCACTGCAACTGACTGAATAAGTAGAAGCCCTAGGCCAATGTACTGATTAGAATTTAAAAACAGTAAGGGTAATGGCAAACACAGATAACATCAACCATTTATTATACAATAATATATAAACTACACATATTTACTTAAAACAAACATTTATCTCAATCTGGGACAATTTCATTAATATTAGATAACTGACTATTATTATTATTATAGGCTAACAAAGTGGGTGCAATAATTTTTTGTAATCTTTTAAAAAACTACCTCTCCTTCACCTGTATCTATACATTCTGTCATTAAACGCAAGTGGTGTTTGATGATACAATTACAGGGTTCTCGCAATAATACCATCACTCTCACATTTTATTTTACAATTCAATAAATCTCCACCAAATAACATTTTACATCTGTCATAACCTGCTTCTCCACAATTTATTCTCATACATTCACTCGTTTACTAATACAATTCTGAAAAGGAAATCTTTCATTTCTATTAAAATTACCAATATATCCCACATTTAAATAAAAGTCAGTGACCACATAAAAAATTTTGTTTTACCAGTACTTGGTTCACTAACAACTTCAAACCGTTTTTTTTTCGAAATCTTTTTTATCTAATATATTTAACAAATCTGAAACAATTTTTTTTACACTTTCAATTCTTACTGATTCTCATTCATCATTCGCTGTACACTGAAGCATCAATAATCTTTTGCATATTTCAAAAGCTATGAAATATCAAAATAAGTTTCTTCAAACATCCCATGATGACTTCTAAATAAAGGTTTCTTTCCAATATAAAATTTTGAAAATTCTTTAGTTGACCAAGTGCTGATTCTACCTCTACACTATGCCTACCCTCCTCTTCCAACACCCATCACCAGCTTTAATAAACATATACCTTTTAATTCTATTAAATATAAAAGTATCAATTGTTTTATTTCAAGGACAACACAATGTGTTAAAATAACAGCCATTTCAGCCGGAAGAATTTTACCTCTACGGTGGGATCCCTGCTGACTACCTCTGTGGCCTGATCTATCAGCTCCTCCAAGGTAGAGTGAGTGAATTTGACTGTCCTCGTCGAAGAAGAGCTTTAGCCTGATCAACGCTTTTGACCATCTGGCGAACGGCATGGTGCTCATGATGTCTTCTTCCGATAACCATTCCCTCTAGGTACATTAAACCATCCGATGTTTTTTTCTTGGATGTAACAGACCCATCCGGAGTCCTGGTCCAAATACTTGATGACAGTTGTTCCGACACAGATTGGTTCATCTGACTTATTCTTCTTAAAGTATCGCCTCCCAACGTGTCGAAATGATTGTGGAGTGCATCTACACTTAGTGAATCTTAGGAGAGCGTCCCGTGAAACCTCTTGGGACTCGGCTGAAAGTAAACAAGTCGAAAACGAGTTTCTATGGTCACCAACCACTTGCTCGATGGCAATTTCTCCATCACCCTCTCCTTCATCCTGGGCAACTTATCGTCGTCACAAATTGCATCAGATGTGTGTGAAGAATTTTACTACTGCTTTCTGATCTCCGTTCACATACAGAGGATTCTCCATCTTCATCTGGTAACTGCTGTTCGCCACTTCTTCGACAAATGAATCGGAAAACATAACTCTTCATTGTTAAGTCCTGTGGTGACTGCATATGATGCTCGACCTCTACTTGCTAACTGTCGCAACTTGAACTCTAACTGATTTCACTTAGTGACTGCAGAATCGTTTATACCCATAATCTAATACGTGACAGACTTTCCTAATAATAACTGATTTCTCTTTACTTGTCACAATTGACATTCATTATTTTGAACGACAGCAGGCAATGTTAGTAATATTGACTATTCTGAGGTAAAATGGATAAACCAACAAAAGTCTCCACACAAATGAAGTTTTATTCAACGCGTTTCGAACACTTTGTGTTCATCATCAGGAAAACACTATAATACAAATTAAATCTATTAGTTACAAAAAATTAGAGTGAAATAACAAAAAATAAAAGTTCAATTAAGAGAATTCAAGACATACCCAAGGAAGTGGTACTGACGGGTTGGTCAAGTTAAAACAACTAGTAGGAAACTGATCACTTGCGAAAGAGGATAGGCAGGCATTTAGGAGATAAGGTGACAAAGGTATCGGGTATGCTTGAAAGCCGTTAACTGAAATAGAGAAGGCCAGAACCAATAATTTAGAGGAAAGAAACTTTTTTTTTTTTATAAATTTATTTTTTTTTAATTTATTCTTTGTGAATATAGGAACAGCTTAAGAAATTTTGGACACCTTGGAATTTGATCATTAAGGCATAGAGAGGCAGAAGGATTATTAAGTACGGCCTTGTTCATTTGAAAAGCTTCCAAATTACAAATTTCTTTAAACTTTCTATTCACATGTAGGATGGTAAGGTTCAAGTTTGGATCAAAGCTGTGATTTTGTGTGACAAGGTGTTTCGCAAAATGTGAAAAAAATTCTTTATTATTCTTATTGTCATTTTTCCTTTGCAAGTATTCATTAAAATGTTCCCGGGTTCTTTTCTCAAAGGAGCGCACAGTCATGCCAATGTAAAAACATTGACAATTGTTACAGGACAACTTATATACTCCACTCAATGAACTAGGATAAAAACTTGATTTAGGGGTTAAATTATTGGAACTAAATTATTGGTTCTGGCCTTCTCTATTTCAGTTAACGGCTTTCAAGCATACCCGATACCTTTGTCACCTTATCTCCTATATGCCTGCCTATCCTCTTTCGCAAGGGATCAGTTTCCTACTAGTTGTTTTCACTTGACCAACCCGTCAGTACCACTTCCTTGAGTATGTCTTGAATTCTCTTAATTGAACTTTTATTTTTTGTTATTTCACTCTAACTTTTTGTAACTAATTAGATTTAATTTGTATTATAGTGTTTTCCTGATGATGAACACAAAGTGTTCGAAACGCGTTGAATAAAACTTCATTTGTGTGGAGACTTTTGTTGGTTTATCCATTTTACCTCAGAATGAGTAAATACCACACAATTACGGATTGCACAACTAATGATTTAATATTGACTAATATTAGTAAATATTATGCTCGAGTCTGCAGGATAGTTTTAAGTTCCCAAACACTTCCCAATTGTTTACCAACTAATTCCCAGGTATTCCCTTGTTTTGAGGCATTCAAATGAAGATAACTATTTACACTGTTTTTATTATTAATTTATGACCCATAAATATCAGACCAGAGCCTTTTTATTCAAATAAAAAAGCATTCAATCCAGATGATCATTTGTATTTACTTTGACGCCCTGTAAAATAATATATTTAGGCATTTTATCTAACATAGGTCGAACTATTAATGATTCATTTGAGAACATCAGAAAATATATGTTCTTTAATGATTGTAGGACGCTCATGGTGTTTGACTGTTCGGGCATACGCTTCCCAGACGTAGAAACGTTAAACTTCCAGGAAATTATTTTATTATAATAATTATTTTACGATACTATCAGCCATTAACTCATTTTCAAAAAACTTGGTCCGGTCAGACGACTTCAGTTGTTTTAAAGGATGTTCAACATTTCATTCCTTATATTCTCGTTATGAATTTCAAATATCGACAATTCTCCTTAATGTTTTTCTTAACCTACCTATTTCAATAGCAATTTCTAAAATTCAACACTTCCTGCAATCCTTCATATAATTTCAATTTGTGTTCGGTCATAGTCTGTACACAGGTCCATCTGAAAGGTCAAGGAGTCCTTCATATTAATGCGACTCCTTTGGAATCTTAATTTTCGTTTTAAACCGCCAAAGGCCTTATACATAACTATAAATCTATGAATAAAAAAATAAATTTTATGATTATGTGTTTGTTCGAATGGCCAAAAGAGATCCAATTCGAATTGGAGACATCTAATTTTGTTGGCCAAGTTTAGAGGTAAAATTTAAAAAAAAAATAGTTCATACATAACTAAAAAAAAAGTAGCGTTCGAAGCAGTTAAACGGGTTGTACTACCTCTGTGAAAGCTATTTAACTAAAGTTGTATCGTTAATACGTCTATGTTCTATCTGAATCAATTTTAAGAACATATCAACGGCGAAACCTCTTGACAATTTTAAGCTATAAAACTTACAAAAAATTGATAGCAAAATATTCAGATTACAATAGTTTAAAAACAAAAAACTTTAAAGAAAACTGAAAACAAATAGTCGATTAAAATATCATTTAATGTTTCAAAATTACAAAATATGGAAAAATGTAAAATTGGTGTTTTCATTTGTACAGATTTTTACATTAATCTTTGAGTGATTCAGGTGACCGTATCGAGCAAGTTTTATATTCTTTTTTCTTTTTAGTTGAAGGAAGCATGTTTCATTCGTTTACACTTTATTACACTTGTAAAATTAAGAAAGCTAAGTTAGGGGTTTGTTTTCTGATCACATAGTTATGGTAACCAGTTAGTAATTCATTAACACTCATACAATTATTTATAATGAATAGATCATATTCTGCAACAAATCTTCAAATTTATCCTACAATGTTGCTATTATATTTTTAAATCATCAACTGTACTTTCCTTCAAAACCTTATCTTATAAAATGACAATCGTTCTAGTAAACAACCTACTTAATTGCTTTCTGTTGTCTTATTCTTTAAACTTTCTCTCATTGTTCCTTTTATTAGCCGAAGTTCGCTTGTCCAACTTATGAAAAAAATTTAAATTATGTAATGTGATAAAATGATAAAAGCAATGGATGGCGTTTCCATTATTTCTTCATATACATAGTTATTAACTGATTTTTACTTAATTTTCTAGTACGAT
Organism: Hermatobates lingyangjiaoensis; assembly: GCA_026182355.1. Classification (NCBI taxonomy): domain Eukaryota; kingdom Metazoa; phylum Arthropoda; class Insecta; order Hemiptera; family Hermatobatidae; genus Hermatobates; species Hermatobates lingyangjiaoensis. The sequence continues at coordinate 330,385 of JAPFBL010000310.1, read as the reverse complement.
CTCATTTAAAAAACTGGTAAAAATAACTGGTAGAAATAAAAGTATACCAAGTTGTTTTAAGTAATCTATTAATGAAAGACCTTATTTACATAGAATATAAATTTACAGGCAATAAATATCTCTGAACTAAATATTGTGATCTTAAAATTTTACAAAGGTTACTACTTATCATTGGCAAAGTCTGCTGGGTTCTTACGGTTGATTCTAACGAATTCTTTCTCAGTTTCACTGAAAATTAAGTAGCCCAAGGCAAAAGCTGAAACACAGATTTGTAAAACTTCAAAAGAGTTGTTAAAATTAATATTATTTTGGAGGTAAAATAATAATAGTATTCATATATGCAATTAAGTATGTAAATTAATAGTTAAGGAAATTAAACCAAATGAGACAGAAGAATTCAATTGCATGAAACAAAATTAATACAAAATTTTACTACTATTTATTCACTACGTGAATTACAAAAACTATTTCCTCCTCTTAATAAAATACAAATGTATATTTGAAGAAATCATTATTATCAAGCACTATTTTAATAAACTAAAAAAACAAATTGAAAATATAGCCCACAACATTTCCATGGACATATAGCAAGATATGAACTTCTTGGTTTTTCGCACAATCGCTACTCAAGAATGTTCTACCCATCTAAGTGTGTATTTCACAACCTGATACATCACAAGCCTGATAAATATTGTGTTTCATCAGACCTTATAAAAACCTAAAAGGCAATAGAAAAAATAAGTATACTACTTTGATCGAAATAGTACTATGATTTCAACAATAAATAATATGCATTTTCATTTAATAAATCTCATTTTTCAGAATTATTGTACTGATAAAATTATTGTTTTATGTTATTTGGCAGTTATACTTACGAGGTACAACTCTAAGAAAGTTACTCCTTAACCTATAAAGTGTTCGAGGAATTGATTCCGTAAATCCAGCAAACGCTCTTTGCTCAAATGGGCTGATCCTAAATGTCACCAGACCTCTAATATAAGCAAGTTCACCAAAGCCCTTACCCATTTTAGCTTCAACAAAAAAGCCAACAATAGATGATAAATTACAAACTTAAAATTCAAAAATTTAAATAAGGCAAAGGTATATAAACTCACTTTTCAAAAATTCTAAAACTCCTTCCACAAAAGAGTAACCAGTCAGCTGACTGCAGGTGTGCAAATCTAATGCAGGTGTGCTAAGGAATTTCATATATTATGAAAAGGCAATCCTAAAATTAAGAAATATTAATTGCAGGAAGGAATTAACATTTATTTTTAAAATAAATATTTATTATATTCCATGTTTAGTTCTTTATGGTTAATAATAAATAATAAATTTAATAGATATACTAATAACCATTCCTGACATTTTAAATTGTCAGGCAGTATAACATGTGTTACACGTAAAATTTAATTTTACAGAGTTATTTATAATCTCAAAAAATGCAAATACAAACTATTCTAGTCACTACTCTTGAAAATCTCCGTTACAACACTGCTCGCTTGTTAAGTACACTGTTCAAATCTGGAACATTGTTTGGATGTTGTAAAGCCGTATGATGAGTAATAGAAATGAACATGCAATAATATATTTAAAAATATATTTATAACAAGTTTACGTGCCTATTAGTTTTGGATGAAAGTGTTGAAGCTATTTTAAAGTAGTCATTCTCCTTAGACTTAGTGGTTCTTTTGCATCCAGGTTTGGACTGGGTTCATTATACATTAATCTACTTTTAAGATATGTTGAGGGATTCATGTCTGACATTGTCTTTTTGTACTCAACAGTATGTCTATTTCGAGCGATAAATGGATGTTTTATCGGGATAGGACGGAATGGGCTGACGTTACACCTTTACCCCAGGATGATGGAGAGTTTCCAGTAGTTTCCATACTCTATTCCGAACAGTGTATTCATTCTTTGAACAAAATCAGTTAAATTGTTAAGATTGTAATCTAAATACTGATCAGGAATTATCTTTTAGTCAAAGATGTCTACGACTATCTCAGAGCTGTTATTCATCTAAATGAAAAATCTGAGAGAAGTTTGAAACTTACAGATGATGCTGTAACCCTTAATCCTGCTAATTATACAGTATGGGAGTACAGGTAAGCAGTGTGGTAGGCTTAATACTACAGAAAGTAATTTACAGAGAATAGGATGATGAGCAATGTAGATAAATTTTAACTATAAAAATGTCAAAGTCAACACACTCTTAATTACAACATTTTTAACTAAGTCTATTATTGATGTTTCGTGAAGAACCCCAAAAGTTTATGCTAGAGAAGTGGAGTTTTCATGTTTTTGTTGTTTAATTCTGTAACTGCTGTAATAATTGATAAAGTAATAATAATTGATATATGGAGGACATGTTATGGCTTTCCCATGTTATTATTAATTTAATGTAATTCGTCTTGTTACAATTTTTTTTTCTGTAGTTTTTAATTAAAGATAATTCACAGTTTCAAGGAAGAAGTGTCGTTGCGGTTATGAATATTAATAATTAACATCTTTAAAGTCCTAGGACACATTTTGACTTTGGTTATATATTAAACTAATGGTGTTCAACATTTTGTGATTAGTAATTTTTTTTTACTAATTAATACTTTATTAATTTTTCTAAAGACGTAAAAAATCTCCCCTTGAAGTAATGATAAGTTGTATGTCACATCTGTCTTAAATTTCAGGCGACAGATACTGTATCACTTGGGTAGTAATTTGAAAAATGAACTACTATTTTTAGACGCAATTATAGAAGAGTCTCCAAAAAACTATCAAGTTTGGTAATCATAATATAAATAGATAAACATTTTCCTTTCTTTTTTCTTAACTGTATAGTTCGATTTTTCAGGCACCACAGGCAAATGATTGTAGAGAAAATTGGAAGTCCTGGTGATGAATTAAATTTTATTTCAAGTATGCTTGAGAAGGATGCAAAAAATTACCATGCTTGGCAATATAGACAATGGGTTTTGAGAACTTTTAAGTGAGTTGATTTCATTTAAGTAATGAGTAGTTGAAATTGATTAATGAAATATTTTTTTTTTAGTGTTTTTGAAAATGAGTTAAATTATGTGGAAGAATTATTAAAGGAAGATATCAGAAACAACTCTGCCTGGAACCAGAGATATTTCGTAATTGAAAATACTACTGGATTTACTCCTGAAATTGTTGAACGAGAAATAACCTTTTGCTTGGTTGCTATTTCAATTGCAAAAAAGAACGAAAGTCCTTGGAACTATTTACGAGGGTGAGTTTGTAATCAGATGTTTATAAAATTGAAGTTCTATTGAATCATTTGGACATATAAGCTTGTTCCCCCACATTTATTGGCTATACACTGTTTTATTCCAGGATTCCAAACTTCTTTTAAACCAAAGTTTGTCATGAAGAAACCATATGTCCAGTTTGATTCTATATCGGAAGTCCTGAATTTGCCATAGCTCAGGTCTTGTAGAGTAGGGATATTTAACGAATATCTCACTGATACAGGTTTTTTTTTTTATAGAGGGGCTGACAAAGTCAGGCCTTCGATGCTGATTCTTTGATGGAGTATTGCATCTCCCAATTATTCTACATTTTTTTTAGAGAGCCCTAAACTTTACCTAACTCAAGTGTATTTAAATTAGAAATCTTAGCGAGTACTTGACATCGGGACTGACGGTTTAACGTCCTCTTGTGGGTAACTTATGATGTAAATAGTACTGTTGATCAGGAGAGCCAGCTTGATGACTGAGCCTTAGTCATGTGGCAGCACAGATGGGCAAGCAGCACCAGTGGGCGATGGACTTACTTGGTTCGAGATAGACTCCGTATGAAGCATTTCTTCTTTTTGGTTAACTCAGATTTTGACTGGCCATGGAGATTTTGGAGAGTATCCACATCGATTTCACCTCTGAGACAATGCCACATACCACTGTTGCACAATGGGTACTACCAACTCTGTGGAGTCCGTTGCACACATCCTTGAGAGCTCTGTGAAGTCTATAGTCGAATAAGGTTTGGTTACCAAATAGCTCACGGATCATTGCCACCTTGTGCAGGGCAGTCGTGTGCAGGAAATATTACTTTGGCTTTCTAAAATTCATTCCTGGTATTGGCAAAGCCAAGAGGACACTGGTTCTCCTATAATTAATGTCGCCTCCCCTCCTACCCTACCTTACCCGGTCTGCTCTTTTATTTATTATTTACCCTTTTATTATAGTATCCTTTATTTAGAGTTTTGGTTTTTGTAATTTTATATGTTTGTATCTTGTAAATCCATGTTCTAGTTTTAACATGTAAGTCCTTTGTGTCTATTTATATGCCCTACGTTCTTTCCTAGGGGGAATATCCTAGTACCCCTAGGATCTATAGTTTTAGTTCTTAGTCCCTTCTAGTCCTTAGGTTTAATTTTACTCCTTGGGGAATATTAGGTACCCCAGGGTCTTTAGTATTACTATTAAGTTTTTTCCTAGAGGAAATGTACCAGTACCTCTAGATCAGCGGTTCCCAACCTTTCAAATATAGCGACCCATTTTAGAACAAGCAATCAGGAAGCGACCCCAATCGTTCAAATATCTTTTATACATTTATTTTTTCTATAAGAAACTGGCATATATTGCAATTTATTAGTGAAGTAACTGTATATTCCTTAAATATATGATTAATATAGAATTTATTCATTAATCTCAAAGCTCCTACAAAATATTAATTAATTGCAAATCAATTTCAAAGTATTCAAACAAACAAATTTCATACCGTTATGTAACTTTACTAAAGTATGTTTATGAACTGACCTTAATGAGATGGCTGGTATTGTAGCTTTTTAGCTAGCAATTCTATCCTGGGCTCCGTTGTCGATATGGCACACCTCAAGTCGTGTTCCACATCTAATTTATTTCGGTCTGCAGTTTAATCAGATATTTTTTTCGATCTATTGTCTACATTGGTTGTTTAACATCAAAAGGGTGCGTAATATTTCTAGCATAACTAGATCATGCCTGTATATTTTTGCATAACTTTTTAAGTTGTGTTTTTTTTACGTCCAAACCACATAAGAAAAGAGAAAGAAGACTAAGGTCTTTCAAGTGGAACGAAACATGTTCAATACATGTCTCGGACGTTATGTTCAGTGACTTAATGAACTGTTACATTTAGTTTCGTAGTGTGAATTTTAAATAATTGTCTTAATTTTATTTTATAATGTTATTTATTTAACTGTCTTCTATTTTTACCGTGTTTTATATAATATTCACGTTCGGGTCAAAATCAATTGGCGACCCCATGGCATTGGTGTCACGACCCCGTTTGGGGTCGCGACCCACAGGTTGGGAACCACTGCTCTAGATATTATAGTCATAGTTTTCCTTACTAGTCATTAGATTTATGTCCATCTCTGGGGGAATATTGAGTACCCCAGGGCTCGTAGTTTTTTAAGTTACCTTATGGGGGAGCTGTGAAGTGTGGTTGGGGATTGATAATCACCTCACCTGTCTGAATGAATATGAAAAACGAAAACGTAGCTATTATGACTGTAATTTAAAGTTTGCTTTTAGCACGGCTTAAATTAAAGGGAAGCAAAACTGCAACGTTTTTGCGTATGCAAGTTATTCTGCATTATGAGGTGCAGAGGTGATTATTTGTTTCCAAGTAAATTGAAAAGCTATTTAGGAATTAATTACCAGTAAATAGTTAGTAAATCTCTAGTTTTCTTTATCATGAAGTTGAAACATGTACTAAAAAACTTCTCTTGAATCAAAAATATTATATTTGTTTCATCAAATTTTTAAACTAATAATTTACTTCATGATTCTTAAATATTTTATTTTATTCAGAAAAAAAAGGAATATATGAATTGTTTATAGAACATGTATGGTGTTTTGTAGAATATTGAGACACACTGACGAAAACCTGTTGAAGCCTGTGGTTATGTCATTTGTGGAAGACCTTTATAATAAAGGCTGCAAGTCGCCTTATCTATTGGCATTTATGGTGGACGCGCTCGCATTGAAGGTCCTTAGAAGTAATTCTGACTCCAAGGATTCTTTCGAGCAGTTGCAGGAGGTAATTTCTTTGTATTTATATCCCCCAAAATAATAAAGTTCTCGAACAGAAAATACTTACTTTAATCTGTAACTTTCTGTTCAAATAACAAATTTAAAGTTTGGACTAAGTCATTCTAGTTTAAAGTTCTGATGATTTAGTTTAAATGAATATTTCCTAAATTATCAATGTGTGAACAGTTTCGTAACAAACCATTTTTGCCTCCCGGAGTAGTCGTTAGATTTGCTCCCCTTTATGGATTTACAATCAATGACCTAATTCTAGACTGTTGTTATTAGTCCCACAATTTCATCTTATTACAATACTCTCGTATACATATATAGTCATCATCAAAGAAGACCAAAGATTTTTCAAAACAAAAACGTGTAATTCAAATCATAAAAAATAGTTATATTAAATAACTGGAAACGCAAACAAAAATAATAAACTTTTAGCCGCTTAAAATAAATAGTTTTGAAAACTTTAAAATACATTTATTTTTAATTTGCAAATATTACAGTTGAAAAATCCGTTTAGAAACAGTATTACACAAATATAACACAAAAACAATTACGGCCTTAAAAACTCATTTTAGTATAAAATTTAAGATTTTTTGTTATCTGATTATGATATTTTCTATTTTTACACCCTCGAAAAGTCGCTCGGGGCGGCCCCCCATTGCTACTCCATTCTGTGTGAAATTTGTCAAAATCCGACTCATTACAGAAGTTTTCACATAAATAATATTTATAAAATAATGGAACTGAAATCTGGTGTAAAATCGGAATCATTGAATTTTATTAGTGAAATGTGCTATTGAATTATTTGATGGCTATCAAGGCTGCAGAGTCGGCAAACTGTTGAAAATCCTGTTAATTTGAATTACTGTGATGGAAATTGTTACCAGTTTACTGATTACCACTAGTGATTATCACAATAGTTACCAATTACCAATTATTACCACACTAGTGATCGTCAACATTTATTACAAGAACCACTTGTCATTAATAATAGTAGAATCGGCAAGTTAAAAGTCATTTGCCAATCTTCAAACATCTGTTTTGTTCTCGATTTTGCAAATAACAAAAAGTTAAGCGAGTCGAACCCACGGATCTATGACGGAGCAGATGACCTGGCACTGGTGGCGGCCACTTTTCTTATTTAGATCTGTACAAATTTCTTATATAAAATCAAACTACTGCAAAAAAAATCAAATTTCAATCAATATAATTGTTACTTCTCAGGTTTTATTATTTCTCTTAAACACAATTAAGAGAAATTAAATAATTTCTATATTATTATAAGAGATTATAATAATAATCTCTTATTAAAAATTAAATAAAATTAATTTATTTAATGAATTTTCGATTTTTTTTTTCAGATCTGTATGGAACTTGCTGATAAGTACGATGTCATTAGAAAAAAATATTGGAATTTTATATTGAAAAGACTTGAAACTAAGTACATAGAAAAGATTAAAAAAAGTTCTGATAAAGTTGAAACCAATGTTTAAGCTACTAATAAAGTGCTATTTTATCTCTTCCAGTGTTGTGTGGATAAGGATATTTATATGAATTTGTATGTATTGTTTTTGTTTTAAGTAATTATTGAATCAATAATGCGTGGTTAATTTTTCCTTTCATTACTCTGAATCAACAGATGAGTCGATTGTGTTTGAGAGGTATATTGAGTAAAAAGAGTACGAATACTAAGTAATCTTGAATATCAATAATGGTGTGAAATGTAAACATGCAGTTGTCTTATTTAGTTGTAAATACGCTTTCCTGATGTTTTCTAAATGAACCCTGTACCAAAAGAGCCATGAGAATGATTTCTTTAAAAAAAATCAGGAGTGGCCTACACTCAACTTAACTATAAGTAAACTTAATATCAAACTTCTTGGGTATATAATATATACTCGTAATGTCCCATTAGGCATAGTATAAATGTCTAAATAGGAGAGGTTTATTAGTCTTTAATGCAGATAGTGATTGATCCACTTATCAATATATACGCTTATTTTTGTATATCACACCACTGATGCATATAACATCATTAGTATAACTGCAGTAATAACATTTTTGAAAAGCCAAAGTGAAAATTTTCTCTCATGAAATAATCTACAAGAGAACATAGCTTTTGTTCCAATACCCAGTGGATCTCTTACACAGTTTATCTGACCTCCTACATTAAAGATTTAAGACAAAGTTTCCCATTTAAAACTTGAAAATATTCCTATTTCGTCTGAAAAATGTCATATTAAGATAATTTTTAATAAAGATGTAGGATAATTTAATTTATTATTTTTCAAATTATGTTTTCAATTTTGGCCTTTTATAAAATTAGCCAGTTTTTCATACTCAAATCAAATTCAAAGCCGGCTTTTCAGTTAATTTAAAACTTTTTTAGGTGCAAGCTTGAAATTTTTGAAAATAATAGATATGAACTATTAGACTAGTATAGTAAAAAACCTGGATATTTTTCAAGAACGTAATAGAAAAGAGTCCATTCCTCACACATCAATATTACCCAAAGTTAATATGATTAATAAACTAAAAATTAAGCTTTGTTCAAGGGTGTAACATACAGATTGACTAGCAAACGTGCCCGTCTTTGACGGTACTATTTCAAAAATTCGGAGATAATGCCATGTACAGTGTTAAGTAAATGCCTTTGTATACACCACATTAGAAGTGCGTCCTTAAGGTTTATGAAAGAATATGAGTTGGAACCTCTGATTCATGAGTAAGCAAACTACAGTTGACCATGTGAGAAAAACTTGTTCTTTCTCACTTCAATTCCTGCGGTTGATAGAGTTTCCCCTTGCGACTTAGTTACCATCATTTCGAAGCAGATACTGACGGGACATTGCAATCGTTTGAATGGAAACGGATAGTGGATCGGAGTAAATGGTATGCATGGTGTACACACAGACACCCAGTCATGATGTCTGTATGGCGTATCTGTGCAGAGTACGAACTCAGGGTAGTGTCTCGTTGCACATTTTTGAGGCACTCAAGTTTCGTAACATGAAATTTGTTACTGCTACTAAATCGCAGCATAATTGGTGCCCTACTTCAGTTTTTACTTATAGCAGGCAGTCATGGAGTCAAGAAATTCAGTTGGATAATGAACTGCTTCCTCATCACTAATCACTCGGTTTACTGACTTGAAAGTTCTTTCTTGAGCTTGATATAGCGTAAGGACTTGTCGCTGATTTTTCCTGTCTATTCATTTGTAAGGGTTGGGAATTGCTCGTTTACAAAGTCATTTATTCTGAATAGATAGCAGATCTTGAACTCTGGGAAACACCTTATTAATAAGCTCTTGTTGGGAGCTTAAACTCAAATGAAATTAAAATCAACTAACAATACCTACTTGGCACACACATATATACTTCTAAAATAAACATGTCTGTGTAGCTAGCCAAATACTGCTTAAAAGTTCATTACTTTGCTTCTGCGTTGAATTTTCAATCCATTCAAAACTTAACGATCCTAAAGATTTTCAGTTAGACTTACACAAATCTAGTATCAAAGTTTCAGCTCATTATGTCTCATGGTGGCTGAGTTTACTTGTGACAAAATTTGTGTTTTAAAGGTCCCTAACTTTGCTTCTACGTTGAATTTCGAATCCATTCATAGCGTAGATTTTAAGTTAGATATACCATTAATTCAGTCAGACATAAATTTTGCGGACAAACCGACAGAGAGAAATTTGTCTAAGGGTGGATTCGGTTTCTCTACTGTACGAAACATAAAGATAACTTGAAATGAGTCAGTTTTAAGCAATGTACAGACAAACCCTTCCTTTTATTTATCTAGATTAGAGCATTTTGTTAGACAATTCCATCATAACATGGGAGGCATCAGAAATTATATATCTGATTGGCTTTGATTGTTTACATGTAAGAATTATATATTTATACATCTCATATAAAGTTCTTAAATTATTTTAACATTTTTCATTAAACCTCTAAAAATCAATTTTATATCGGGAAATTCACTCAAAAAATGTCTAAGTTAATGTAAAGAATAAACATTAATAAATGTAAACAAATACGACAACATAGCAACTAAACAATTAGTCCAGGATCAACATATAATTCTTTGTTGGTAATAAATATGATTATAGATTCTATGTAATTGGGATTTGGACTATCAAACACGGAAGTCAACAGGTTTTGGAATTCATTTCAGTGAGTTGTGAAAATGGGCTCATTACAAAATTGATTTGTGGACAACTTTGAGTTTCTTGTGATTTCAGCTGATATTCAGCGTCTGCTGGCAGGGTTCTTCTTATGTTACGAATAATCCGAAAGGTACCTGACATCTCTTCGAAGTGTATATAAAGAACACAGAATAACCACAACCAATGGCATATGACAAATACAAATATATCGCGATTAATTTGACGTACTCTTTAAGCAGTTGGTGTTCAGAAAAGTGTCCAACACGTTCCATTGTTTTTCTGAACCAAGTGTTATATAAGCTGATTTCATTTTAATTCTTTGAAATGATGTAATTAGGATATGAATCGTGGATGTCTATTTCAGTTTTAATGACTCATGTTTCCCACCACTATTTATATCAAACCGAATTTTGATTTCACCATCTGTCCGATGTAAATAAGGCCAACTCTTTATTCCTGTCTTTAAACCCCAATCAAATTTATAGCATATAGCTAATAACCTTTAATATTAGCAGGCGTGCCCATCTTTGACGGGTATTTTACACATTATCAGAGATAATACGTGGCATTTCAAAATATTATTTAAAAAAATATATTTATTTGCACAGTGTTCAGTAAGTGTAATTGTGCAGACCACAATAGCTGTCTGTCCTTCAGCTTCATGGAAGAACTAAGTCGGAACCTCTGAGTCTTGAGCAACAACATACAGTTGACCATGTGAGAAAAACATGGTCTCACTTTAGTTCCTGCTGTAGACAGAGTTTGACCTTGCGACTTATTTACCGTCATTGCGAAACAGACAATAACTCTTTTACGCTTAATTCCACAATTCATATTAACTTGCAATATAGTCCCAGATTAATTGTGTAAAAATAGTGTTGAATTCAAATAATCTTAGTACATTTCTATTGCACTTTCAACACGTTTTATTCCTACCTGCTTATACGGAAGGAATATAGTTGAAAATAAATAAAAACCGCATCATGACTGCTATAATATAATGATTTGTGATTCACACTTCACTTTGACGGACTACAGATGCACTTAAATAGACTTAGCTGCTATAATACTTCTGTACTTTGAACAAGTATTAATTATCAACAATAGGTACATTGTTAGGATTAAGTAAACAAATAAAAATTTAAGTATTGCCACGAAAATTCTTCGCCCCCCAAATGGATATTTTGTTTTTGCAGAATTTTTCATTACATTACACCATAATTTCTAAACTATAATAATATCTTAAGCTGTTTAAGCACAATTAATCAATAATATGGATTTTATTAAAGAAAGATTGGTTTTTCAGACTCAAAAAAATATATTATATTACAACAAAATTAAACATAACAACTTAACAAATGAAAACTACAATATAATATAAGTAGAATATAGATTGAATACAACTTTGTTAACAATGTACCAGTAACCACCAAGCTTCACTGGTTACCAATAATAATGCTGTTATCAGATCCAAATAAACTCATAATACTACAAATTCATAATAATTGTATAATTAGAAAAAAATAAACATTGCTGAAACTATTTAAAACAATTGTAAATAACAAAATATTTGACAAAATTATGTCAAAACGAAAACACCATGTCATTATTGAAAAAATGAATTATAAAACTCTTAGGTAAAAATATAAGAAATGTTTAACCTTTACTTGTTAAAGATAAAAAGAATAACCACAAACTGTATAGACTTTCTAAAAAAGACCATTTAAGCCATAGATATATTTATGAGATTTAACTATTCAATACCAAATAGGTTATGAGAACTAGGTCCAAAAATTATTAACTCTAGATGACAGGTTTTGGCGAAACTTTGCTGTCACTCTCAAAGTTAAAAACAATTTATTGACAAAGTAATTACTAAGATAAGCATAGCTATAGCTCTCAAGAAATAAAATACTTCCACAGAATATCAACTAAACTGTAAACAAAGTCAAAATAAGCAACAAACAAAGAAAGTAAAACTAACCAAAACTTGGCAGTATCATTATTTTTTTTACAGAATGCATGTGTTTCAAGCATAATTATTTATAATAATTGCATAGGTTAAATAACAAATTAAAATATTAGTGTCACTACACAATAACTCTTCTACAATGTTCACACAGGATATTCAAGGAATCAGAAAACAAAGGACAAAATAAGTATGGAATACAATTAAACAAACTATAAAAAAAGACAAACCAAAACAATTGCCTTTCGGAACGAAATTATTTACCGCATATAGTAGCACATCTCTTCTTCTTTTTTTTCTATATTGACAAAAATAAATTTATATCAAAATAAATTACAAGAAAAGAAGATATGTTCTAATTGTGGTAAAAATATTCCTTCAAAATCATAACAGCTTTGTAATTTCTTTTGCTTTGTGTTGGTTTAGAGTCTGCTTAATAAAATTGTTTGTATTATTTCTTATTGTGTGTTTTGTTTTCTGTTCCCTTAAAGATTCAGCCATGGCGTCCTCGCAGAGTTATTCTGTAATATCACTGTTTTCTTACATTTTTTAAACCCTTAGTAATTAACCAAATTAATTACGCTTGTACCACGTCTGTCCTAGAAGAAATAATGACCACAGAATCATTTTATTTGTCGAAACGTTGGATGATTTATTTGCTTTACTATGAATAAGGCATATTAGGAATATGTGAACTAGAAGTTGAAATTTGTATTTTAAACAAAAATAAATAATACTTTAGATAAATAACAGGATTTGTTTAAAAAATTCTCCTTTATGTTGAAGAGACTCCAAGAAGAAAATATTGAAGGATGTATGCAAAAAAGTCATCAAATGACTGCCGTAGATTGTAGTACTGTGTCGAGAAACAAAAAAAGATCAGTTCTTTAGCTGGTATTTTAACCAAGAAATATAAATGGAAGAGTTCAAACTAACTAATTTTTTTTTAAATCGTAAATTGTAGCAATTTAACTTAATAGGTTCAAAATTTGTATGTTTAAAATGAAGACATAAGAAATAAATCTTATAAATTAATCAATAACAGGCAGAAATATCAATACAGTCAATATAAAATTGTACGAACTTAATACTATAATTTTGTAAAGTAAACATTATTAAACATATCAATACCCATTACAATGCAGAATGTCTTTCTTATTTTCAATTGCAATTGCAGTATAAAATCCACTTATAAAATTTACTAACATAGTTGGTAATAAGTACACTTTACTTAATTTATCGTAAATCATGAATTAATATCATGCCATTTTTAGGACATCTAAGTCATAAATATGCTTCCTCTATGTAATATACAATGTATAATACTATGTTATCAATTAGTTATAAACATATGTACATCTCTAACAAGATGTATATCAAAAATATATTTCAGTGATGCTTGTGTCACCCAATTGTATTTTGGCAAAAAGATATGATATTGCTAATCAAAACATAAAATGATAATTTAAAGTTAAACCAAACATATTAATTAAAAGTAATTAATTATTTTCATATACCCTTATATTAAACTATTTAAGTAGTTATTATACATCATAAATAAGTTCGTACGAAAATCGTACTTACTATTTGAGGTTATTATTGTATGAAATACCACTTCTAAATAATAAAAATTTTATGTAAAGACACGCCCTAAACGCCTAACACCTATTTAGACAATAATGGCTGACATAGTTTTGTTTTACTAATATCTTTCTTAAAGTAAAAATTATTTCCATTATAAAAGTTTCTTGAAGAATACGATGCAAAAAGGACAACAAACGTTTCATTTTAAACTATAGTTACACAGTAAATAGAAAAAACTCTTACAGTTTTTAATTTTCTTATTTCTAACCTTCGCTTTATGAAGTGCCTTTGGTGACCATATTTCTTCTCTTCCTTTTTAAGGAAAATAATAGATTTTTCTTCAACTGAAAATTAAGACTGTAAGTTAATTTTTTTAAAGTTATTTCTTTAAAAAAACAATTTGGCTTGGTCTATGCTATACTCTACCATAAGTAAATGTATTATGACAATCACGAATAATCAATTGATCTAAATGATTTTTTCAAACATGGCATAGCAAGTGATGAAAATGTTCCAGTTTTACTATAAGAGGCTGTTACGTTGATGATTGTTGATGATGATAATATGATAATGATATGATGATGATGGGGTGGTGGTGGTTACGACGACGACGACGACGATGATGATGATGAGTTAAATCATTCAGACCAATTATTCTTTTTCTAGCAACTATAAAGTTTAATGGTTAGAGGTATAACAAAGAAGTTTTACTTCACTAGTTGTGCAATCCTTGGTTAATAAGTAGAGGAAGGAACCTCCCACCATCTTGCAATTCAAAAGTTCTTAAAAAGAATAGTTATTAAAACCTTTTCCGTAGGCTTACAAAACAGAGGAGGTATAACAAATAATTCAAAAATAATTCATTCAAAAATCAAACATACATAAAAAGCGCATAGGTAATCCAAACTTTTGTTTACGTAAAACTCCATCAAATATAAAAAATCAGGCTTCACAAATAAGATTTAGAATGGATAAGAATTTCTGTTTTGTGATCGCAACATGTGGTTCAATCTGATTGCTTATTTATTAAATCAAAAGTTAAATCTATTAGTACGTTAGTAAGAAGAGATTGGATATCTAAAGAAATCACGATTAATTTTTTTTCTAACCTCTCCAATATCACCATTTCTTACTAATATAGTAATGCTTGAATTACTAAAATATTGTAAAAGAGAGTTAGACACACTAGTAAAATTCATGATTTTTATGAAATTAAGTGTCCATGGGGTACTCTGAACACCTTATTCATATTGACATTCACTCTGAGATTTTATATAATAGGTTTTATTTGAGATTTTTTTTGTAAAGGAAAGTTTTCTTTTTTTTTTGTTTTATGTAATGCACTGAAATCAAAAAAATAATTTATTTAATTTAGAATTCTCCAAAGTATTTGTTAAGGAAACAACCAAATATAAATAAATTCAGCAACAATGAAATATGCATTCATTTCGACCAATCATTGGTCTTCATTTATTTGTTCAAATCCATTATGGCGTCCTTGAAGCGTTCATGACTTTCTGTTTCTATCTTCTCGGCGTCGGTTTTCTTCTTTTCACATTTGGTATGTTCTTAATATTTGTACAACATAAAAAGTGATAGTAGCAATGAAATTATTTAGTTTTTGGTCATACTTTAACGTTCTTTCGAGTTCCTATAAATGCATGAGACTTAACAACAAGAAAAAAAGAAGATCTAAGAGGTTAGTAGACATATTGTTCAATTTTATTTTTCTTACATTATTACCTTTGCGTAATATAGAACTATAATGTACTATATATTCAAACTATACACATATTCAAATATTATTTAATTTCATTCATTCAAAATAATTATACCTAATATCATAAAAGAAACAATTTTTTCAAATACGTAACAAAATTATTTAATATCAAGTATTTTTCAGTTAAAATCTGTATCCCATTGATTTATATATTAATTTAATTCTGTTCTATACTTTTCAGTTAACTTTGATACTTTTTGTTAATTCTGTCAAAGTTTACAAATTAAAGACAAAATTGACGTTTTATTCTCCATGTTAATTAAATTCCAATTAGAAATCACTTGTCTTTATTCTATTTTTTCTCTATAAAACATTACCTCATACTTATAATAACTTGCTTTTATCTTTAATTAACAACTCGGAAACAAATAAACATTACAACTTATTCAATTTTATTACAGTAAAAACATTCAATTTTAATTGCATCTACCTTTATTGACTTATTATTTCCATCTTCCATAGTTATGTTTTTACATAAATATATTGTTATGAGATAAGTATTTATCGATCATTTTGTTTAAATAACAAATATACTCAGGTAATATTAGTAATACAGTTATGTCAAATTTATTTAAATTATCAAGAGCAGTTGCAACAATTAATATATAACAAAATCATTATACCACCTTTTTTGAAATTTAAAATGTAAATAGTTAGATGTAGAGTTTAATATCGAAGTAGTTAGTAGATGTTTCTTTGTTTTATATTAATAGTTGTTTTAATTTTTTCTCAACCATGACGATGGTAAATAAATTAGACAAAATTTTAAAACTATAATGAACTATGTATATATAATTCATTTTATACACAAAAACCTTAATTATGATCCACATCTGTTTATCAATATTGTCGTCGAGAATCCTAAATAAACAATGTTTAAATATTCATTACTTTATATATCTGATTATTTTGTTTCATATTTCATTTTTTTAATTTTCAATACGAGTAGAGAAAATTCTTTAATTAGTTTACGAAGAAACGGTCATGGTTCTTTAATATTTCCACCATTTTTAGTAGTTTTGTATAATATACAATCCTATCACAAGATAATTGTTTAATAGATTTACTAGAGTTTGGGAAGCTAATGCACAGTCCCTGGTACTAAATATATATCGAGTCAGCCATTATCAGGAGAAGAAGAGACAAGGTCTAATAGCAAGAAGAGACTGTCTCTTGTTCTCCTGTTACTTACTTGTACCTAAAAATACAATATAAGTACGCATTCTCCGATACTAAATAATAAATTGAGTAAATAATTTTAAGTGGACGCAAATACTAATACGTTATGGATATTTTAGTGATTTTGGTGACTCACTTTTAACAGAAACAAACTTACGATTAATTATTTAATGGGAATTAAGTTTATGAAAACGTTGTTGTGATGAGCCTTGCGGAATATATTCTGATAAATCTCAAAGAGCCTTTTACTTGACAATATTACAAGCACTTTCCTAGGTAAAGTATAGGTAGACTGCAGTATTATTTAGGTTAATGAATTTAATAGAATGGTTCACAACATAATTGTTTTGAAGTATATGGTATGATCAGTACCTACGGTTATCATTTTAGTTTTGATATTAATGTTTTACTTAAGTTAAACTTAATTTACTGTTAGTGTAAATTGATAGCTTGGTGTTTCGGAACTACACAAAAATATAGCAACAAAAGAAACCACAACAATATCAACAGAAAAATGAAAAAGTTCTGATCCTTTTCGATTGTTTATTGACAAGAACGTTTCTGTGGCAATGAAGGAATCATCGAACAGGATTTCATGTTTTATTGATACTGTGGTGAATACAATAATTGTCGTCACTTATGTTTATTGTATCATTTTTGCGCCTGTCATGTACATCAAGGGTCGAGATTTACAGAAAAAGAATAATTATTATGTTAATTTATTGAACTGTATCAAAACAAAGCTAAATATACTTTAAAAGTAGGAGTACATAATTCATTAGCATAAATAAAATATACTATTGAGCTTTGACAGTAAAAGTTTTGAGAAGTAAAAGAACTATTGATGAGATCAAAAATAAAAATATGTATATACAAAGAGAAACAAATTGTATATACAATATTAAAACAAAGAGATATCCCTTTATCACTTTACAAATATTACTTTAATAAAATTACGAATATGATCTATTAATAGAAAAGTCAATACCAGTGTGTATGTTCTCCTCCTATAGAAGAGAAGGTCACGTAGCAGTTAAAAGTGTTGTCTTATGTAAGAAGTTACGAGGAAGACAGTAACATTTCGTCAATCTCTGCATACTTCCTCAAGATAGTTTGTCAACCCTTTTCTTAACTTCAAGGGAAAACTTGCCAGTTGTTTGTATCATGACATTCATCATCTGTCAATGACTAGATGTATTCTGTTTTCAATTTTTTTTATAAGTGTTTATGAAAATCTTGAAACACTATAGAAGCTATAAAGCTGTCGGAGAGAGCTTGTACGATTTCAAAGAGTCTTTAAATACACTTGAGTAAGGCAAAATATTGGACTCTTGATGAAGAATAAACCCAGTAATGCGTTTTGCCCTGGCTAACAATGGTGGCAAATAATAATTTAACCATACTTCCCACCCTTGAGGCATACAGCTTATAAGTTTTATGAGTTTTAGGACACAAACAAAATCCAAATGAACAAGTGTTTCTAACTTTGTTTAAACTTTGTATACATGTATTAAAATTCATTTATTAAGGTGATATGGCAAAAAAATAATAGATAATACAGCCATCATTGTTTTTTATTAGTTGTGTAATTAGATTACTTCATAATTAGTGAAACAATGAAAACTATCTTCTGTGGGGAATAATTTCCAATTGTATTGATCGATAAGCATTTTATTATAATTCCTATTTAAAAGCATTATTTCTTTTTTATTTTGTTTTGTATAGTCCCATCCCACTTTCTATATCATGTAAAAAAAACAATGTATTACTTGGAAGCTGTTTTTAGGGAATGCCTATATTATTTTCAATATTAAGCTATGAACTTTCTTGTTTTCCTAGAGTTATTTGTCGTTTTGGACGTTATTCTTTTTATTATCTCTTATTTCATATGATTAACCTGTAACCACAGAAAATTGAAATTATTTCATACCTTACTCTTACAGATTTCATTCCATTTAATAACACTTCTGTTCATTATCAGGTACTCCTACTAGTCACCAATGAAATCAAATAAAACTGATTCAAACGACTTCACATTTATAGTATTTGTGATACCTCTTCAGAAATATATTTTGTAAATTATTTGAAGTAAACATATGCTAGAATGTCAGGTATAAGTTCATAATTGTTCTTTTTACTACTCTACTAATTCTTCCCATACAATACATTACACCAGAATAATATCTTAAATCCAGTGTATAACCTATTGAATCACGATACGCTTTATAGAAAACCTAGCATTTCCATGTTGATGTAAACTATCAGCCCTTACTTCTCTTATATTTCGATATTTACTTATTTATTGACACACGTATTAAAATTCTTTTTTAGGGTCTTTATTTATTTAGGTTTACATTAATGAATACATACTAAACCAATAAGCACCATTACACATAATAGTAATAATGATTATAATAATAGTTATGCAAACTTTAACTTAATGGTAGGTAACTATATTAAATGTTTAATTACAATTTTAAATTTCCTTAAGTCGCAACTAACAAAATTTACACTGTTATGCAGACTTATGAGACAGTGGGGAATAAAGGAAATAATTTTTTTTTTATGACTTGGAATATAGAATAATTTGGGCGTTTTTAAAATACATTATGCGACTTAGAAATGTAGTTGGGACATTAAGTAAGGACAATCAATTAAACCATTTAATAATTTATGTTAAAATGTCATAATAGGTTTTACGGAAAGCAGATCAGGAATACGAAATTGGCCACAAACGGAATGGATAATATGATTAATCTTTAAGATAACTGGACTTATGCGAAAGCTTCTTAAAGACTTTGCAAAGGACGTATTGAAGTAAATTTTGATAATGGTTGTAATGCGAATTCTAAATAGCTAAGGCATACTCTACAATTGGAAGAAGAACAGAGTTATAAAGAGCAACGAAAGTAATGGTATCTTCAAAATTAAATAATTTCTTGTAATGCCAGCATTTCCATGCTACAGCTTTTTAAAAAAAGAATATGATTGTTAAAAGTTAATTTACAATCCTAAACCTTTATAGTCTACTCGGGGTTAGAAGGTTGCACTTAATTTTCTAAAGATATATTATTCAGACTTTTAAACGTGATATTATAAATTTATATTTATGAAATATTTAGAAAAAATAAACCCCTTAAAAGATGTATCGGACTGATAATTGCATCTAAAGCAAAATAAATCAAAAATATATTGTCTTAAAATCTGTTCTAACCATTTATTTCTTTTTAAAAATTAACCAAAAATAGTTGTAACTATTTAACATTGATCCCTCACAACCTATGCATAACCCAGGGGGGTCAAGCTGAAATCCTTTCAAGGGTCAATTATTCACTTGGTTATGGTCTCGAAGGCCGTGGTAAAACTTAAATGAATAAGTACGTTTGAACTGATATATAGCGGTGTAGACTTGATGCACAGGCATGAGTGATGCAATTATAGACCAATGAAAGCAAGCTGATTGAATGCAAGGCCTATACAAGCTGGTCAGTCGGAGAGTTCGTCATAACTGCCCAGGCCCTCTTATGACTTATTTAATTTTTTTTTAGTAAAGAGCGTTATTGCTAGTAATTATAATATGAAATAAATTAATAAATAATTGTAAAAGTAAAAATTTTTTAACAGTTAGTTACATTTTCCTCAGTTCAAACAATTTTTGTAACTCGAGTTGAAACCTCGTGGGTCACATTTGGTTTGGCACCCCTGTAGCACTATCAATAAGTTTTAAACCCTCTCCCATACACCTGCATATAGCATACTTAAAGTTAAATCAGTCGTTATAAAAAGGAAGGAACGTACATCATTACAGTTCTAATTCTAGACTTGAAGGTTCTAAATATACAGTCATGATCTTTAGTAAGTACCTGCCACCATATAGAGTCCAGACAAAAGGTTCCTTGCACAAGAAAGATGCCCATGATATTTTTATCTCACACGTGAAATTTGTGGAGTCATAGTAAAAAACTACGAATCAGTAATGACAAGCATACTGTCCACTCGATTAAAAGGTTAGAGTGGATATGAAGTTCTCTCAGAATCTCAAAAATCATAATTTTCTAATGATATCTATATTTGACGTGCAGCAAATAAATACATTATCCGTGCTGTGACTAATAATCTACAGGTTTTACATTTTAAGTTAGTAAATTTACAGTAGGATATATAAAACAAGTAACACAAAAAATACTGTATTGACTTTTAAATATACATTATAAAAACACGTTTAACACCAGTACATACTTTCATAAAAAAGTACTTTGAAATTAGCAAAGTACCGACAAGTTACTTCTATATATACCCATAAATTATAATGATTTATAAATTCGCTTGTATATAATTAGGACAGGAAGTAAACATTAAGCAAATTCAATTAATTCTTAAAAAAAAATTATAACAATTATAATGTTCTTATCCAAAAATGTGTTTCAAAATTGTTCAAAAATCACGGTTCGTAATTCATAACATAAGAGTAGTTAATTGTTGTCTAAGAACAAAGAGTAGTGACACTAAGGGACCAATATCAACCTTAGAAAACAGATATCACATAAATTAACCGTTAAGTTATAGCATCATTAATTGAAAGGAGACTTAATATCAACGGCATTTTAAAAAAATAAATAATTATTAATTTCAGTTAAAGTCCATATTAAGAATAGAAAATTAAATATTTGTATAGTAAAATGTATTAAATGTGCATTAAAAAATCAAAAAATAAATGTGCACTTATCGAAGTACTTTTAAAAAAAAGGTACATATACAAAAGATGATTTTTTCCTAAGTGTTTGATTACAGAGACACTGTTCACATTAGAATCAAATTTTCCAACGATTCTAAATCGAAATGCCTCAAGGGCTATTTGTTGAGTAATTATACAAATGTAATTAAACTTACAACGGAATTGAACAAAAAAAAACAATAGAATGACAAACTTCATCTAAATTACAAAAATCACAAAAACAAGGAAGAGGAACATAAAGAAAAAGATCTTTGGTTTGACTAATTGTCACCAACGATCTTAGAAGCTACTTCTTTTATAAATGTAATAATTTATAATAGAAATCTTAAAATAAATTATTATATTATTTTTTAAATATATTTGGCTTTTTCAATTTTTTTATAACATGCAACTCTATTCTAACTTGTCAATGTTCTTTCAATATTTTGAAAACAAATATTAACAAAAAAGTTAATATACTCTATGTGAGAACCGATATATATTTGACAATAATTTCCAAATAATTATGTATATTTAAATGTTTTAGTCACCTTTCTTTCGTAATATATATATATATATATACTCAAATATAATTAAATTTTGACTGTTACAAATTAAACAATAAGTAAATAATAACTATGTTAGCTAAATAATACTTTTTTTTATCAAAGTAATGATAATGACAATAACAATAATAATTTTTGTTACAAAAACATTTTATAATATAAATACAAAGTCAACTTGCCCTTCAAAAATCAAATTCACCTTTTTGCAAGTCAAATTCAACTGCTTAGAAGTACTTGATTTTTGTAAACCAAGTACATCTATCTATATGTACATTTTAATAAAAAAATCACGAAATACAAATTAATTAGTAGACGATAAAATATTTCATCACACAGATGTTATAGTTCCAATTTCTGCGCAATTAATTAGCAATTTAGCAACTAATTAATTTGCTTATTTTTTCTAAATAATATCCATATTTGATGCATTTTTTTCACCAAATTTTTAAACTTTGCATCTGATTGCAATGAGGTGATTTTGACGTTCAGAATCTATACAATTCCTCTGATTACTACATATCTTATACATCCAAACATATATTCTTTTAGCCATATATACAATCGAAACTTGATATAACGTGTTTTAAGATGTTTTTCCCGATATAACGTTGTACACAGGATGTCCTTTATATAACATAAAAAAAGGCATTGCTTTTTAATTTTTTCTCTGTATAAGGTTTTTTTTTAACATTTAGCCATGTGACACGGAATCTTATTTTAAAGGTACAGTTCTGTCAAATGGGAAAGAAAAACATCAATTTTTTGAATCTTAGCTACGACTAACCGTGAGAAAACGACATTCTCCAAACATAGGATAACCCTGCCCCACTTTTCCCTCTGAACCTGTTTACAGTCAGAGGTCTGAATTACAGTCAATGTGCCAGTATCCTTCGCCAGTGGCTTTTTTTTTATTCCCAATGACTCTTAAAAGAAAATTCTTATTTATAGAGGAAAAAAATTAAAGTTATTAATACCGAAGATAGAAATTCTTTCGTGTCTAAAGTAGAGATTTCCAAAATATTAACTATTCCTTGACTAGAGTACTAACGATTTTAAAAAATAAGTACGAAATGATAAAATATGTCGCCTCCGTTGGTTGTAACACAGTGACGAAGAAGCGGCTGAGGAAAGAAAAACTGTCTGATTTATTAGAGGCTTTGTTAAAATGGTTCAACAAAGTTTGTCAGCGACAAACCTCTGATTTAAGGACCAGTAATAACAGAAAAAGCTACGGTTCTTGTTCAGAAATTCCTTATTAAATAGGATCCCAGGTTGAAATACAAATTTTTAAACTTGTTTTGGAATTTCATCAAAAGTTATTAGTGTTAGTCCAAAGTTGTCGATGAACAAACGGTTAATTTTGGAAAACAACTAGACATGTTTTGTAATTAAAACATCATGAAGAGAAAACATTTTTAATACCAGTCTATTTTACAACCTGTTACCAGAAATAACTTTAGTAATGAAAGATAGAAATTGCCATAGGGAAAAAAGAAAAGTGCATCTTAGAATTCTATTGTAATCTAATGCTGATGGATCTGAAAAACTGGTAATTGGATGATACAAGAAGCTTCAATGCTTTAGAAACAAAAACAATAGGAATTGTGGATGACAGCAGTGTTTATTTTGAAACTTTTTAGTGAACGTAAATAGTAGAATGAGGAAAGATAAAAGAAATATCTTACTTTTTGTCGATTGTTACCCTGCTCATCCGATGAACTTAAAGCTTTCAACTGTGCAGGTAGAATTCCTGACACCTAACTGTACAAGTATACATCAACCACCGAATTTGGGAATAATAAATCTATTTAAGGCGAAATGCATAAAGATATTATTAACGAAACTAATACTAGTCTTAGAGAAAAATAGAAACGTCTACAAAAATATTAATTAAAATTTAATATCTACTGCATGAAATGGAGTTACTTACATACGCATAATTAACAGTTTTAAAAATGTAGGATCTAAGAATGATTCTCATTTACTGAAGAAGATGATGACGATGAAGCACTTATAAAGAAAATTGAGAAAAAAAATAGCCACTGGGATGGAATTTCAGGGCTACTTTAGCTGCAACAAAAAATCTCTACCAGTGAAAATGAAGGCATCCATGAAACAGCTGACGAAATTTTAACTGCAAAAGAAGAGGATGCTGAAAAAGAACTCGTTCAGATATTAAGAAATTTCAGTGAAGCAGTGGCAGGTTTTATTAGCTAACAGTCACTCCAATTTTCCAAAAGAAACTTTGCAGAAATAGAAGAGTACATTTTTTAGTACGCTTTAGTTTTTAGAAATTTTAGTACATTTAAAAAACAAAAACCAATAATTGATTTTTTAAAATAAATTTGAACTTATAATTTACACATGACATTATAAGTTCATGTGAACTGTAATAAGTCATGACTACAGTTACAGTTCACATGACTTATACTTATGACAAGTAATGTCATAAGTATGTGATCAGAGACATTCTTTTATTTCGCTCATTTAGATACCATACATATAAGTCTCATCAAATGTTGCAATTATTAAAATTTAATAAACTTATATTTTTTTGCATAAACATCCATTCATTGATACACATTCGTCAATAAATACTTGTTCACAATACAAGTAATTCATTTTTATTTCAATCCCCCTTTAATTTAACTTTTCCTTATTACGTTAATTGGGAATTTTTATGACAACATTTTTAGATGGTCCCATTACAAACGTTATATCTATGGAGTTTTTACTATATGATCCATAATATACAACATAAAAATATGCATAATCATTTTATTCAATCATAAACTAATACTTTCAAATTTATTAAAACTAATAAACTTCTAAGGCACGTAAAGATTATCTAGTCGATAACTATCTTTCTTTGGAAATTTAAGAATTCAATTTATGCATATTTTTAATTTATTTATAATCACAGTTATTTTTGGTACCAAAATGTATAAAAAGATACTTAAAAGAAATATATAATTTTAAAATAGCACCTGACATAAATACTTTCAATACTATAGAGAAAGTTTCGGTTATTTCTAACTAAAAAATAGATATTAGCCATTATAATATAGCTAATCAGTTATTTTGAGGGATAAACAAATCCACTCTGTAATAATTTATGGATGGCAAATTATGACATAAATTATTATCTCCTGTACATGTTATATTATATATCTTTAACCTGTTTAGGTCTTTTTAGAGATTCTTTATTCTGTACTCAAATAAAACTTTTGAACATTACGAAAAAAAGTCGATCTGAGTATGTAAGATTGTTTTTATTTTTGTTGAAACTACCATAATCTAGACACATTTATGAAAGGTCTAGAATTATTTTGCAACCATTCGTGAAAGGGTGAACCTATTAATGAAACAATATTTAGTAACGCTTGGGCATCTGATTCGGATGAATGCGCATTTTTAATATCACATCCAAACAGATGATGGTAAATGGAGTTCAATTTGTAAGATACTTTCGGCTTGTCTTTAATTTGAGAATAATCCAACATTCTTTTTGCTTTTGATGCAACTCTCTTTTCAGTTTTTACTGAAATTTCTGGAGTAGTTTCAACTTTGTTGTTTTTTCTTCCATTCAGTTCTTTCTTCGGAGTTTTTAACGCCAACAAATTCGAATCTGCAGGGATTTTATTTTTCACTGGAGTTTCTTGACATGCATTTGATAGCTGCTCTTCGATTTCATCTAATATTGTTACTAAATCCTCTGATTCGATTTCACAATCCCATTCAGTACTACAAGAAAGAACAAAATATGTTAACAAAAAAAAAGTTATGGACATTATAGTATGCTAAATTAATAATTTAGACAAATGATGACTATCTAATTTAATATGAATTAGTATCGTTCGCAACTTCCTTAAATTAAAACAACACAAACAATCAGTAGTTTAGTACGGGATTAGTACGGTATTCGTGCACCCTCTACCAAAGTCTGAGCTGTTTTATTGCAACCTTTCATATTTGTATATCAATCTAAAATTATAATATTAAAAGACTTTTAATTACAATGTAAAATTATTTGCTTTTTACTCCACTATTTTTTTTTAAACTCTATGATATGTAATGTGTATTAACCGTACTTACTTTAAATTACGGGTAATCCGTCTTCAGGAGAAAAGAGAGAGGGAGACCAAGCACGCTGTAGACGCAATGGTAAGTAACTAGTGCTTGGTCTCCCCCTCTCTCTCTCTCTCTCCTCCTCCTCTTGAAGACGCATCGCTCAAAAATTTCAGTTTGTAAGTGTGTTTAATTACAAACGATTTAATTAAGTGCGCAAGTTTCGTTTTGAATCGTTGTCAGGAAAAATAAAAGAGGAAAACCAAAATCTCTACACAATTTCTCTACATATGCTTCTCATCTCTTGTTTTCTCTTAGCATTAAGCAAGTAAACAATCGTGCAAACTATGGTGGTACGGAATTCATCTCTGGCATCAAATTTACATCTGGTGCATCTAAGTCATTGGGTATTTTCTTTATGATACGTTGAGACTTGTAGTTGAAAACACCTCTGTCCGTACCAAAGTAAAACTGGCTTTAAATGAGTTTCCTACTAATTTCAGTACAGTATCCATAAATAGAATTTGTTTCTATCAGTCTCAACATTTAACGGTTACTCTAACAATGCATGAATGATAAATTTGTGGTGCACAACTTCCCTTCATGCCCTAAGCAGGAGTTTATTTTTCTTAATGGTTATTCCAGCACTCCCTCAATGTGGGGGCGAATCGTCGATACAAATTTGAGGGTACACGAATTAGAGTCAACAGAATAATGTAACTAAATAACATTACTGAGCCCATAAATAAAATGGGTGCAAAATAAACCAGCCTCTAGCTGGAGCAACGCCTTGTCATATTCATTAACTGCAATGAAAGAAGCAGATGCTTTAAGAAATGAAATGCCTACGAGTTCACCTATCGTTAAATCTTACCTCTCAGGTTTTTTCCAGTAATTAGGTTCCATTACCATAACATTTAAATCCCTAAAGGCTTTTAACGTATCAGCACAGAGTAAACTTTCTGGAAGAGCCTGAAATAACAAATGATTGTTATAACAAACAATGATAGTAACAAATAATGTATTTCCAAAGGTTCAGATATCATTTATACTTGTTCATTAAAACAGAATTTGTTTAAAGCAATTTTGAAAACTATGAAAGGGAAAGGTGGGAACGACTTCACTTGCATAATCAAAAACAACCTAAGATGTACTAATATATTTAAACTCAAACCATATTTGGAGAGAAAATTTATAAATATAGGTATATAAATGGAGTTAATGAATCAACACATCCTAATAGACACGGTTTAATTTTTTTCTTGATTTAAATATCCGTGAGGTCTGTTTTTTACCTTTCTTAGACTGTCATCTTATTATTTTTTAACGTCTTCAGTTCAATTTTGAAATGTAAATAAACATTCCACTAGAGAACTAAATTCTAATTTATAATACGTCATTTCACGTAACTATAATTGGTTCGAGATACAGGTCAAGGGAAGTTCTTAAAGAATTTAAAACTAAGACTAGGCGTCAAAAAACCTAGATTTACCAGTTTAAGCCACAAAAAATTGCCAATCTAAATGCTTTAAACAAACATAGAGTCCTTTTGTTAACTTTACTATAAGTAAACGTATTACTTATCAACTAAGTAACTCCCTAACAATTCTTTAATTTTTTTTTCAAACCATTTAATAAAATTTGATAAATCTATTTAGCTCAATTTTGATTACTTTATCTCGAAGTAGTAGGAATAGGTTGGGATTATACGGTTGAGTATCCGTTTTCACTATCATATAAGTGACAGTGGTATCATATATCATATTTGATAATATATATATATAATATATATCATATTTGGACAGTTGGACAAAATTCTTCAAAGTTTTATCACTTCATAAAAAAAATTTTAATATTCTACAATGAGTTATTTTGGGAAAAAAATTCTAATACACAAAATGTATTATAATAATCTTTTTCTTTGATCCATGTCAACAAAAAAAAAAAAAAAAAACTAATCAGCTCTAATACTATAATGAGCTATCTGTTTAACGGTATGACCAACATCCAGTTCACAATCTTCTAATTCAATATTCAGTTAAAATGTTCAAATCTGTAATTAAAATTAAGCTTTAATACCTTCAAAAAAGTATGCTTTATTCTTCTATTAATACTATTATCAGCTCTATACTTATTACATTTAAATTCTCTAGAGCAGAGTTTTTCAAACTTTTTTCGACGCGGAACCCTTTTTGCTTTAGTAATTTTCCTAGGAACCCCAGATTCTAATGATTTTATACAATCATAATATATATATATATTATCATATGCTTTTATAAATAGTATGTATGTTTAAAAACAATTAAAAAGTAATATTACTGCAATGTGTAATTTTTCGAAGAAAAATTCAAAACTAAAAGATTTAAATTTTCATATCTTCCACAAGTACATAACACATGAAACAGAATTATTAGCAACTTTTACACAAAATTTATTTTATAATCATTTTTGATTTTATAGTTGAAAGTTTGATTCTCATGTCAGACCGAGCATTAAGTCTGCTTTGGTATTTAGTTTTTATGGCAGCATAAAAGGAAAAAACGGTTTTACATAAGTAGGTAGTGGGAAGTAGAAGCAAGGTGTGAACTACTATTTTTACAATAGAAGGAAATTCGGGACTCAGATATCTCCAAAAACTGACTAGTGATTCATCTTAAATATGAATAACATTTTGGCCACTTCTACTTATGGGTATAAGTATTATTCAGTTTCAGGATTCACAAGAAACACAGAATAAATCCATACCCACTAAAGAAAAAAATTTAGAAAAATTTTTTCTCTAAATTTTTTTCGCGGAACCCCGGACAGTCCGTTATGGAACCCACTTTGAGAATCTCTGCTCTAGAGTTTTAGCTCAGGAGAAAAAAAGGAGACCTATATTTATATAATGAAGAATAAGTAGCTTTCCCATGATTTAATGTTAACTAATAACTATACATCAGACTCTCACTAAACCGGGTACACATTTATGTATTTATTGACGGTGATTATAGTACTGCGTCCTAAGAACTATTGTACTTCCCCCCCTTCTGTACTATAGAGCTCCAGTTAGCTTCAACGCCTCCAAGAAGTACAGCACTTTTCCTGGGTCCAACGGTAAACGTTCTTCTATAGTTTCGTTGAGTGTCTCAATACCTGCTTCTGTATAGCAGGGTGTCTTGACAGTCAGCTAGTAGGTGCAACGGTGTTTCTTCCTTTTCATTGAAGAATTTCCATAAACCATCATTGATAATGACCATTCTTCGCAGATGGCCATTAAGTTTGCATTCAGCCGTTAGAAATTCGGTTAAAATCCTTAGATTATTCCTGCTCCTTTCCATACAATACAAGATTTACCTATTCTCAACCCCTGCAAGTTCATCTGCTCGTTCATTTCCCTCTACTCCTGCATGTCCTGGCACCCAGTAGAGAGAGATCCTGTTTCTGATACCCATGAGATTGAGTTTATTTTTGCAGTTCAGGACCATCATTCATTTCAGGTTTGAGCTCAATACTTTAATTGCTGCTTGACTATCAGACATTATTGCTATATGTCTGTTCTTATATCCTTTATCCATATTAAATTGTGCACATCTTTCGATGGTATGGATTTCAACTTGGAAGATAGTGGTGTACATAGATTCGGAGTATCTAGTCTTAGGCCCGAATACTCCAGTAGCTCGTGTACCTTCCACTGTCCTTGATCCATCTGTATACCATCGGATCACATTTCCTCCAATATCCTCTTTGTTTCCTTTCCTAATTCCGTCTTTGGTACAAGGTATTCTTGGAAATTCTTTTTGAATTCAAATACTTTACCCATATCATCCCTTGGTGACATGAGTACCCACCAGATGATCTTTCTCAATAGAGTGTTTATCCTCCCCTAGTACAACTATTCATCCTTGAGTTTAATTTTTTAAAAGGTTAAAAATAGTTTTCTTCACTGTCCTTCGAATTTCTCGCTGGAGGTGGGCTAAGTCCACAATTTTCTCCATAATGGCAGAAGTACATAATCTTGAAGTCCAACGGCTACATTTGGTGTAATATCTATATGATACATAAAATGGTGTGACCTGTAGCATGTTCACAAACTTTGGAATATACACCCAAATGGCAACAAAATTTTTAGATACAGATATATGGCAGAAAAATGAATTCAGAGGACCTTAAAACGCGTAAAACCTTAAAAAAATTATATTTTTATCATATCCTATACCTTATTACAGTAAAGTCAAAAATAAGTTGAACACATTTGAACAGAAACTTAAAAGGGTCAACTATTTACGTATTAAAACAGGCAACTGGCTTAGTGTTTAACTAAAAGAGCATGTGAAACTATAATCTTAATCGAAGAATTAAGCTATAGTTTAAGGATCTATCAATTAAGGAACCAGAGACCAAATAATAAATAAAACAAGGCCATACCCCCTGCTTTCTGTCCTACCACATCAAATACTACTATATATAAACGAAATACGATTAAATTCTGTCATTTTATTAGAATATTAGTAGCGTCACATCACCATAGGTTTGGTGTCAATCCGGGAGGAGTAACTTTCTACAAACAAAAAATAATCTTTAAGCTTAGCTCCTGAAATTTTTATGTCTTTTCTAAGTCTGGGTTGCTTTATTCAATTAAAGATGTGATGTAATAATAATGACAATAATAATAATAATAATATTGCCCAATATTATAGGAGAGAGTACAAAAGGTAGAAAACCTTGGGAAGACTTCAAACACGGAAAATTCTAAGTTTGTGGAAATACTTTAGAAAGAGTATGATTGCAAGAATTATTAATCAACAATTTTCATTCGCTAATTTTATCGCCAAAATATTGCTTCTTAAATTATACAGTGTAAAAAATAGTTCTCAAAAACTTACTTTCTTGAATGCTCAAACACAGTGAATGCATTAATGAAAATGCAAGTTCAAAATCACGTTGTAATAATTAAATATAACAGTGAAGCAGAACGGGTTATGCGTTAAACAGTAATAATTAACGACATACAAGATTTTAGAATTAGAACCAAAAACACCGGCCTAGGTCCAATTTCAATTCCAACCATAGTACAAACTTATATACACGTATATTTCTTATCAAATCAAATATCACCACTAAGTAAATGAAGAAATAATTTGCAAATCTTCAAGGGTACAGAGTACAACTGCTCCAAGTTACATTAGTGACGCATTCCAATATCAGTATCTCATTCATGAGTCATTATATACTGTAAACCTACAATTCATTAAAAAAAAGTTTGTTGTACTAAAGGTCCATCATTATTGAAATCGAAGTTATTTGGATAAAAATTAGACGACAATTCTGACATATCACACCGTTCACGTCAATGACAACTTATATATTCATATCATGAATTTAGTTTCGAGAGTCTCGTTTTTTTTATTTTTAACCAATAGTTATTAAATGAAATTATTCTATTTAAATGAATTTGCATTTTTTGTCGAGTTTCCAGAACAGAGTACAGCTTATATGAAAGTAAAGTAAAAGCAAATATGAAAGCATACGTTTCAGTAATAATCAAAGAAATAAGTATTTATAAAACTTCTGTTTACCTGACGAACATGTTTTACATGAGATTTAAAAATTGGAAAGTCAAAGTTGTCTCCATTGTGAGCAAGAAGACATGCAGGTTGAGGAAGGTGCTCAACAAAACTTGACAGCATTAAACAGACTTGTTCATTAAATGATTTCAAGTCATCAAGTAATTCATTGTTCAATCCTGAAAATGAAGAGTTAGCATTATTCAGTAGTTACATCCATTATTTTGAGACCAACGTGGGCTCATATTTTATAACAGAAATCGGAAATCGTATTTTTTGTGATAAAATGAAGTTAAAATTGCAAAATAATAATCAGAAACGTATATATTCAAGAAATGGAAGATAGGATACAACCAAGTAAATCAATTGGCTTTCCAATCAATTCTTCAGTAAGGCAATAATGCAATTGAAACAAAATTATTAAAATACGATTATAGATCACAATATCACTTTAATATGTAATTAAAAAGGATGCTTCCAATACACATAATTTTTGTAATTGTAAAAAGCTACTACGGAAAGCCGCTACCACTACATAATGTGAATGAATATACCTGTAATCGTTGAACTTCCTTTAGAGATATGGTTCATGGGATTCATGCAGAGAGTTATTTTATTTACCACTCTTGGAGGTTTAAAAGGAGTCAAAGCAAAGTGATCTTTCACCACTGCTATCATGGTCAGTTCTGTAATCTTTATTGGACCAACATGGCAATATGGTAAACCAGTTGTTTCCAGATCAAAAAATATATAACTCCTTACAACAGACATAGTAACCCAACTAAATCTCATCACATTATTCCGGTAACCCGTTGAATGATAGAACCTACCCTATGCAACGTCGTTATAATGTATCGATCAAATCCCTAAAGCAGAGGTCGATTTAAGTTTCTGAAACTTTTACTTTTTATAGAAATTGTAAAAACATAATTTCTAATCACTTTAGAGGGATTAGGGTTGAAAAAAGCTTGGCATCGGTGAGGGTATTTTGTCAGTCGTTTCAAAACTTTGGTACTAAGAAAGTCAGTCAGGTCTAAATTAACGGTTTTTTTTAAAACAGTTAAAAAATTGAAAGATTTTGTCAATGTTGTGCATTGTCAAATATTTCATTAAGAATTAAACAATTTTTTTGTTTATAAGAATAAACTCATTTTTTTACCTAATTTAACTACACATTAAAAAATTGTAAAAAAGATTATTTAAACAACGTTCTACTTAATTTTATAAGTTTAATTTAATTAATAATCATAAGTAATAACAATTTAATTAATTTAATTTAATAAATTTAATTAATTGATTTAATGAAATATTAGCACTATTTTGAAATTATAATAACACTGTAATACATTTCAATATTTATTGAAAAAAGTTATCACATTTATAACATTGGTATTGGGCAATAAATGAAAAAGGGCCAATGTTCGGCCTATGCGTGTTCCCTTGTGCCACTGCAAACGATCTAACAGAGAAATTGAAATTATCTGAACTTGCTGCAGGTGACAGAAGTCAGTTCATATGTATTGAAAATTGTAAAAATATAAAATATTATGAAGACTATTTCTGATGGCTATTGCACTATCCCGAGAGAATCACACTTTTTCTGGTATGTGTAATGCATTCAGTCTAATGTATGGCTGAAATGAAATACCTCAGTATCTGCTTCAGCAAACTGCAAAACTTATTAATTAATTAATTAATACTAATGCAAACTAATTAATTTATAAGCAGAAGAGTAATCGACGAACTACTTTTTGAATATGACTGTTGAAATTCTTTTCCAATATGATCACTGAATGATTTGCCTTAATGATGCCTGAACAGGTGATTTTAGCGCGTATAATAGCCAATATAATCCGTTTTTTTCTTAAGTCATCCAGGTTTATGCCGTTTGTCCTATTGAACCGTGGGAAGGCTGGTTCATTAATGATCCGTCTCCACTTACCCATGGGTTAACCAAATTCGGAGCTGCCAACGTCATGGTCAGCAGTCCAAAAACTAACCTCGGTGATTAGCTTCGGTCAGCTGATGAGAACTGGCGTACCAAAATGACCATGGAGTTGATTGGCAAACATAATTAGTTAATCAAATTAACTGACCAAGTAACTTAATCAGTTAATCAAATAACTGATTTTATCTCTTTATTTCATTCCACACACTTTAATGGATTTTTTTTAAAGTATAAATTCTTGTGCACAGTAAATTGAAAAATTGCATTTAGGATAGTTGCAGGTCAGAGAAGACCGGCCAATAACGGGTTGTTTTGTCAACTCTATTATCTTCTGAACTAATTTAATAACAAAGCGTAATGGGTTTATTAACAGAATAATTCACGTACTAGTGAAATCATTTTGCTAAGTAAACCTTAATTATCAAGTTTAGCCAATATAGTAAACCATAATGTACTCATATGCCAACACATCTCCTTACATTTATAGTTTACAGACTTCAAACATAACACAAATAAGTACTGATTATATATATCTTTTAGGAAACAAAACTTAAGTGTTATACACATTTTCTGACAGAAACAAAGTTTGTAACAATTTCAACATTTCTTTAAATTTAGAAAAAAATTAATCTTCCTAATGACTTAGTTAAAATATCAGCATTGCTTGAAACTGAATCTAGCTTAATAATTTCAATAACACCATTTTTCATGAACAGAATTTTTGGTAAAGTTTCCTTATTTAACCAGAACAAGAGCTCCAGAATTATCATCGTAAATTTTAATAGGTTGAACAATTTCAACAAAAACACCATTAACACTATTTCTTAGGAAATTTATTTCCGTTAGTGTTTCAAATAATGTAATATTCCCTGCAAAGGTAGATGACTTTGTAACACAATTTAGTTTTTTTTTATTTATATAATATTTTTTATACAAATCCAGTAATTCATGTTATATCAATAATATCTCTTACTCAATCTGCATCAACATTACAATTCATATCTGCCTCATGACTTTTGTGAAATACAAGTACTGTAGAACTCAATGCATATTTCAAATGTGCCTCATCATAACAATTTTGAAATCTGTTTAAATAATTAACACTGAGGAATAAGTTTCTTCTAGTACCATGAAAATGCTCCTATCAAATTTCTATACTTAACATTCTCATTTAAATTTGATTAAACCAGTTTTAGATAATTTTAATTGTTGTATTATAAACTTGAGAGTTTTCAATGTTATATAGTTTGACTAGTGATCTATACAATTATTCTGACTCAGTGTTAAAAGTATTACTACATTTCTCATAATCATAATCAATATCTGTTCTAGTGAAGCTTTTTAAATTATTTAAATCCTACATTTTAAATTTAACATGTAGCTGTTTACTAATATCACCATTTACTTGAATATCTTTAAAAATATTCACAAATCATAAACAAACAGGATGATATATACAATTATATTTCTTCCATCTTTAACATAAAGACAATAATCATATTTATTTGGGCGGATAGCGAGACTTTCAATGTAATCATTAAAATATCAATATCAAGCTCGTCAACTCTCTTTTAAACCATACAAGCTTCGTTTAATTTATAAGCTCTATTATCAATATTGCCTTGTGGCTGGGTTACGTAAAATTCAGACAACACTTAACCACTCAAAAAGAAGCTGTTTTAACGGAAAAATATTGTATGTTTAAACTATTCAGACACGAGTAAGAAAGTAACAACTTTAAACATTGCATTTTAAGTATGTATCATCAATACTGCCTTTCTACTGGAAACCTCAAGCCACTATACTGGCTTTAAAAATATCGCCTGTTTTCTTTTGAACATCCATTTCACATCTAGAAATTCCTCACCTTCTGGTTTATTCAGTAGTCTCCAATATTATTTTTCACGAGCTTATTCCTCTCACAGTCCATTGCTTCTTTCGCCCACCGCCCAGCATCTTTAATCAATAATAATAGAAATAACCAACTAGGTGTCATTATTCTAGAACTATACATACAGACGAAGTTTATGAATCATGCTTATTTGATCCCAAAGCAATATACGTGATATTGGACAGATTCGAACAGGATGTTCAATTATCAACCATTTCCACAGAAATGATTGGAGCTAATCAATGTATCTAATCCATAACTTTAGCTAAATAAAAATACAACAGAAATCAATTCTTCAAGATGTTTGATATTATGTTTACTTATAGTATAGTTGAGTATAGGCCACTCCCGTTTTTATTATTTAGAATAAATTCAGCGGTAAACAAAATTAAATGCTATATACTAATTATTAAAAATATTTGCAGTTAATTAGTCAACAATTATTATTAACCTTTTTGAGCTTATTATTCTTAGATGGTCACTTTAAGTGTTTCTCTTATTATTTCTAATTAGCTTCTAAACCCACTATATCGAATTTCATTTCGTGGAAGTAAAAAATTGAAAATAATCCCTATTGTGAATACCAATAGATTCTTTATTTTTAACTTCATTATTGTTCGATTAACTCTGTTTTTTAATTAATTATTGTTTTATTGTGTTTATTAGCGTTTATTCATTCTTTCAATAATAACTAAACAAATTTACCACATCATTTTAAACATAAGGAAACGGATATTCCAGTTTCATTCTAGTTTAAAATTTGATTACAAATTTTGACTTAATAAAATGGTTTTATACTCTGAGCTTGTTTTATATAATATATTTAGTAATATTCACATTAAAATTTTTTTTTGTATTTCTAATACAATAATATTTACTTTTATTTTACATTCCAAACTAAATTACATTTTTTATATACAAGCAAAAGTATTAAGAAAACACCAGGATGACTTTCTTATGTATAAAACCACTGATAGTAAATAACTTTGAAAGACATTATATAATACACGTTTTTGTATTGGATTCATCGAGGAATGTGTCAAAGTGCAGCTTGGAGAGTGTGTGAGCAGAGCGCGTTGGGGTCGCCCATGCAACGTAATGGCAGTTAGTCAGTGACTACAGTCCTTTCGTGCGCGGGTTACCGCACTCTCTTCTTTATCTTTCACGCAATCATTTCGCAAATACTGTCTTCAGTTTTAAATAGATATCCTTCTCTATTCCTCTGATGGTTCAAGTACATGTAAGTTAACATTTTAAAATTTACTAATAAACTGAATAACCACAGTTTGATATATTTAAATTAATTAATTTAAAATGTAGAATATATATATATAGAGCTTCCTGTGGTCATTTTCTTGATTTAATATTTCAATATTTTCTTTTAGTGTTTTCCTTTTTAGCTTTATTTTATCGATATTCATTGTATGTTTTTTCGTGTTCCGGCTGCGAGGTGCTTTATAAGTCTACGTGAAAGTTTTGTAGTCGCAGAACCAATATAGCTTGATTTAAGGACCTCACAGTCTCCTATGATGCAGTTGTATCTCTATGCTACATTAGTTTTCTGTAGTTGTGTTTTCTGTTGTAATTTGTTCCTGATTATGAGATTTGCTGTGCTGTAACTGCTATAGTAAATGCTAATATTTAGCTTGTCTACTGAGTTAACACATATATTTTTTGTTTTAATTAGTAGTACAGATACTAATAATTATTATTGGTATATATAGAACTATATATTAGTATATATAGATTATAGTGTTTAGAACTATATTGGTTCTGCGACTACAAAACTTTCATGTAGACTTACAAATGCACCTCACAGCCGGAGCACTGACAGAACATGCAATGAATATCCGTAAAATAAAGCTAAATAGGAAAACACTAGAAGACAACATTGGAATATTATATAAAGAAAATGACTATAGGAAGCTACATATTATTGAATTGTTAAGTATAGAAGAGAAGAAGCGAAACCTAAACGATCAGTCATTTGTTTTTCTAGAATTTTAAAGTCACCTACGTGAAAGGGACATAAGAACTAGATAATGTAAACAATGACGTGTTAAGTTTGATGTAGTATAATTAGAAGTGGTTTAAAGTAAACCTGATGAAAACAAATCTGTTGATACAAAGTTATGTTTAGTTTTGATGTAAATTTTAGAGCAGGTATGGGCAACTTTTTGTGAACTGAGGGCCGCATTATATTATTTCCAAGTGATCGCGGGCCGCATGGTAATTTCTGTGGTATTTCGATATATGCAACTTATATGTACAATGTATTTTTATAAATATATAGAAATACATACTGTGCGCTGTATTAATGTGTCAATAATTATTTCACTTTTTATTGTTCCTATAATGAAAAATTATAATTCAGATCTCATTATTTCCTTACGATAAAAAATGATCACAAAAAATCTCCAAAAGATTAGTGCGTCATATATGAAAAACTAAAACATTTGTTGCTATAGAGCTCTTTCTCTCTCTCTCTCTCTCTCTCATGTTGTAATTTCCTTCCAAAAGTCACGGTTAACTTTTTTTAATAACCACAAAACAAAGGAACTTTTAATATTAAGATAGAATTCCAGATAGTCTCCGAGGGCCGCACAAATACACGTGCTGGGCCGCAGGTTGCCCATGCCTGTTTTAGAGTGTTTTAACTTATTTAAATAATAGTTATTAGTTAATGTTATTGTGAATTAAGTTGATTTATGTTTTTCCTTAATAATGGTCTTTGTATACCGAAACGTCAGATCCTTTTTAAACATAAAAAATAAATCATTAGGTGAACTGGTTTACATGTTTTCAATGAAATGGAAGACAATTAGAGAAGATATATAGGAGACATACAAGGTTAGAAATATGCGAGGCATTTAGCGAAATGTGTTTAAAGGAAGGTCTGCTCCCAAAGTATACTAATATATATATATATTAGTATACTAATATACGAGTATATTCAGTTAGCTTCAGCTACTCAAAGGGACTACTTCTACCCGATGACGACGACTGTCGAAATATCGTTGTGAGTCTTTTGTGTGTATCTTTATTTGTTTTTTTTCTCTTTCATGTGTTAACTTGTAGTCCTGTTGGACCATTTCAAGTTTTGATTTATATATATATATATATATAATCAACGTCTAAACCACAGTAGGAAATCAGAAAAATTACCAAGATTTCTTACTGTGGTTTAGACTTGTTATATATATATATATATATATATATTAATATATATATATATATATATATATGGTTAACATTTTTAGCAGATTCTGCGTTCACGACTTTTTTTAAGAATTGCTTCTATTTTTCTCAGGATACTCAATTGTGAAGGTGACAATTGCTAAAACTAGTTAGCAATCGACATTCAGCAAAGCACAAAACAATAGGTGGGTAGCGGTTAAAAACACTAAAAACACTTGACGGTGAATATCTGTATGCAATTAACTATTAAAGTAAACAAATACAATAAGCAACTAAATACTATTTGACTAATAATTTGTTAAAGAAGGCTTTGTTGTGACGCTATTTCTTACACATATTCCTTAATAATGAACTAACTTCATTGTGAAAATTCTAAACCATTGTTTGAGAACTTTTTTTATTTCCTATTGACGAGCATTTATATTTTTCCTGTAGAGGGATTATTACCGTGATTCTCTTAGTTCCTTAGATATGGATGGTTAATTATTCCATATTCATCATCTCGTGCCTCTAAAGAAGAGTTATTTATTTTTACTTTATATTAATGAACAATTGTTAATAAATTGGTTAATTGTTAAAAGTTATTTTAATGAATAGTATTAATTATGATTAGTATTGCGGATAAAACATTTGAAGGATGATAATTGGGTATACCTGATTCCAAATGACTTATTAGAAAGCTAGAAAAGTTACCTAGAAAAGTGGCAAGAACAATGTTCCAGAAGAATTTAATTAAATAGTATATATATATATATATCTTTCAACCGTAACAAGCGGTCTTCGTCAGAGTCAAAAATCCAACTGATTTGTTATTGTGGTTTGATCATTGATTGTTATTTCAACGTGTTTATGTGAAATCTTTATATACATATAAACTATAATGATACAAAGAACACTCAGAAATGAAACAGAAACTCACTACTATATTTCGATGTCCTCGTCATCAGGAAGATAGTAACGAGTCGCACGCAGACAACGACTCATTTATATATATATATATATATATAAAGTTCGTGAGTTTGTTTGTTTGTGTGTTCACCCATTTCCCGTGGAGATATAGACCTGAAATTAAATATATATTATTTATTATCTGAATAATGTTATATAAAAGAAAATTATTACACAAAGCACGACGCAGCACACTTACAAAAAGCACACTTTTACTAAATTCTCATTATTTCGAATTGTTAATCGTTATCAGGAGTAGACAAGAAGAGAGGACGAAGTGAGAGAGATCTCTCCACGCCGAAGGACGAAGCGAGAAATATACCTCGCGAGTATATACATGAAAAACATAAAGCCTCATAATCTACCATATTCCGAGAAAATGAAAATTTAAACAGATATTATTAATTCTTAAACATAAAATGAACATTATTATTTATATAAACAAATAGTGTTTTTAGTACTTTTGAATATTTTAAAAAAGCTATCACGTCAATTATTCTGTATTTAATGGGAAACACGTTAAAGAACGTGATTAATTTTTCTTTATAAAATTATGTTTTAAAATATAAATTGTATGGCTTAGAGAGTTGGATTGAAAGTGAGGCATTTGTTGGATGAATATGTTAACATTTGAAGGTTGCAATGACACATGAAAACTAGGTTGATTCAAGAAGCAGTCCCGTCACTTTCGTACATACTGTTATGAACCTTGAGATAAACTTCACATCTTAATTGTGAAAGGATAATTATGTATTATTTTTCTCCATCTCCTCCTACTCTTACCTTTAGTATGCATATATATATATATATATATATATATATATATATATAT
This sequence comes from Hermatobates lingyangjiaoensis, assembly GCA_026182355.1. Classification (NCBI taxonomy): domain Eukaryota; kingdom Metazoa; phylum Arthropoda; class Insecta; order Hemiptera; family Hermatobatidae; genus Hermatobates; species Hermatobates lingyangjiaoensis. Next base: position 289,947 of record JAPFBL010000310.1, on the reverse strand, counting down.
ATATGTAAAACAGGATTTCACAATAAACGCCTGAAATAACCATCAGCATTCAAACCACAATAAGAAATGAAAAAAAGATATTTCAACCGTAACAAGCGGTCTTCATCAGAGTTAAATCTCAGTTGAGGCGAAGACCGCTTGTTACGGTTGAAATATTTTAGTCTTTTTTTCTCATTTTTTATTGTGGTTTGAACGGTGATACATATCGCTTATAACACACTCTCTCACATTTCATGTGACTCTCATTTGTCTGTTACACTATTATTTCAAAATCTACAGCATACATTTTTGTGGTCTAATCCTCCTCTTGCATTTAGCCTACATGTGTAGAGCGTATATGTGTAGTAGGTATGAAACAGTCTACGAAGACAGGTCATATTACAAGGAAAAAAACATTTAAAGAACCTGTAATCCTCTTTGTGTTTATCTGTGCACGCGCTTTCATTAGTAGATACCAATTAATTTTAAAAAAATACCAGATAAGACTATTTAAAAGAAAAACAAGAATCTTTTGTCAATGACATATTGATGATAAATAACGAAAAAAAAGTAAAAAAAATGACTGTTAAAAAATGAAAAATACGGTAATGAGAAAGATTTAGACTGGGAGCAAATATCCTACTTTCTACGTAGGCAGAGCCTGTATCTATGTTCCTCTGAGCTTTTAAATGAAATCAGCTTAAATGAGCTTCTAGTAAAAAGAATCATGTATTTAAATCTGTTTCACAATTTATTTACCTTTTTTTATTTTTTGTTGGTGATAATAATGTTTTTTAAGTAATCGGATGTATCGATTTTGATTTATTTTTTTAAATTACTAGCAAACGTAATCGTATTTGACAGAGTTACGAATTCGATTATACATAGTATTCCAAAATATCATTAGAAATTATAGAATAGTAGGAAATATCATTATTAGTACAGTGTTAAGTAAATGCCTCTGTATACACCCCATTAGCTGTCTGTCCTTCCGGTGCATGGAAGGACAGAGAGTTGGAACCTCTGACTCTTGGGCAAGCAAACTACAGTTGACCAAGTGAGAAAAACTTAGTCTCACTCACTTGAATTCCTGAGGTATATAGAGTTTCTCCTTGCGACTTAGTTACTGTCATTGCAAAACAGAGGCAGACGGGACATTGCAATCGTTTGAATGGAAACAGATAGCAGCTCGGAATCAATGGTATGCGTGGTATACACACAGACTCCCCAGTACCATACCATACCCAGTCATTATGTCCGCCTCTATGGTGTATCTGTGGAGAGCACGAACTCAGGGTCGTGTCCCTTTACACATTTTTGGGACAGTCACATTACGTAACATTAAATTTGTTACTGCTACTATACTGTAAGAACTTGTTTCTTGACTTTTCCAACAAACAGACAAACCGACAGACACAAATTTTTCTAAGTGTGGATTCGGTTTTTCGAATGTATGAAACGTAATGAAAACTTGAAATGAGTCAGTTCTAAGCAATAAACAGACAAAACCTTTCTTTTATTTATATAGATACATCATTATTTCTATTATATGGTTTTGAATAGAAAACTGCTCCTTATCTTTTTTCTAAGTGACAGAATGATGAAACTAAAAATAGTCTCCAGTATATGAGCTATTTTAAATTAGTCTGAGAAGATTAGAAGTAATGGATTTAACAGTATACTATTAACTTAAATAAAAAACACTACACATTTAATTCCAGTAATAGTACTTCTTGAAATATGTTTTAAACCTTTGTGATGGTGGTTAAGTTTATGTTGGATGTTTTAAACAAAACATTTTGTAGCAATACCGATAAAGTCTGTTGATTAACAAAGCTGATGTCGCTTATTTATTTTACTGCAGTAGTGTTCTGGCAAGACTTGGGTAATGTGCAAGACGTTATTAGTTTGATGACTCAATATAGGCACAGCGGCCGTTGTGGCCTTTGCCAGTTACTGTTCGACTAAACTCTGAGAGTATCGGCGAGAGCTGTTTTTTTTTAGTCTTTCATTAAGTCACACCTACCTTTTTTTCACTCTCCAGTCTTGATTTATCGACTAGAGGCCAAGTTAGCCCAGTATCAACTGGCATAACTTTGACTGGTATATGAGCGAGGCTCAATACCTCGAGTGGACGTTAAGCTGTCGGTCCCGAGTCTCTATGATGACAAGAACTCGTTAAAGATCCCTACTCTAAATTAACTTGAGTTAAGCAAAATTTAGGACGTTCATTGCGTGGTATCACAAAGAACCAATGCTTAGCTTATGTGTGTTCTCTCGTGAGATTGCTATTGCACCTAACCTAACACAAATCATTGTCTGACTCTTCACCAGTTCCAGTTGCATTTACAATCTACAATGAATCATTTAAATAAGAAGGATACTATAATAAAATAAAAAAAACTAATTACTTATGTCCAATCACAAATTCACAATCGGCCCGTATAAACAGAAGGAAGTTATTTGTCTGAAATTGGAATTTTTTATCGGTGGCTCTAATTTTCTATTCATTGTTGGTTCGTATTTAGTTTTGACTCGCATATGTTGATTGTTGTTCGGCTGTGATCGGTTTGAACGACTTTTGTTTAGCCATTAATTGCCACTTCTGTCACTATCAGAAAAAGCAACGGCTAATTTTTTATCATTACATGTCATTATCTCTTTTAATTTTTTAAACATTTTTTACAGTTTATTAAATCTAAATGACTTGAAAAGTTATAATATTTTTCAACTATATCTTTTCAAAATTGAATTGCTCTAATTTATGAAAATAAATGTACATCTGATACATTACTTATTTTCACCTCTGAGTTTACAATTAATCTGAAGTAAATAAATGAAGCAAGTATGTGTCGTGAGTGATGTTAACAAATTTCGGTTTAATGCTGTATCGTCTTCTCACACGGCCCTACTCAACCTTAGGCGAGTATCTTACGGGTATACTGGAACCACCTAAAAGGCATTTAACTTTTTTGGACATAAACATATACACAGATACAATATAAAAAAGTATCAATAATTTTTTTTTAAATTTTATTTGTTTAAAGTCGCAACAATGTAAGTATTACATTACCAGTGACACTGAACACAGATGTAGGAGGAAACACAGGAGGGAAGAAGCAATCCAGTGACTGCACTTCCTGGCGTGGTTCTATCAATAGTTGATTCAGCTTTCTCAAATTGTAAACTTTTTTCAAAATATTCTTAAAATAAGTTATTTTTATAACAACTATACGTTACTTGCAGTAGTGTTAAAATTAATCACTATTTAGTCAGTTAAATGGAAGCAGTTTATCAACTAAAATACTCATCAGATTTAATTTTTACTTTACTATAAGTAAAGTATAGTGAAAAAATCGATCTCGAGATTTTGACGGAATTACATGTTTTGAGGTCCCAAAAGTCGTTTTATGATGTTTTTGCGATGATGTTTGTGTGTGTGTGGGTGGGTGGGTGAGTGTGTTAGCATTGCTTGTTACCCCGCTACGGTCCAGAATCTTTGATGGATCAAGTTGATATTTTACACAAAAATAAGGCCCCATAGTGTAGATGATCCCTATTGTTTGGGAAGAATTACGCATGACGAAAAAGTCACTTTTTTTTTTTGCCAAAAACCGGTTTTTAGAAAACATTTGTTTTCTCCTAATCTGCTAACTCTAGAGTTTTGAAATTTTGACATTATGTTTTATTGCTACAAAAGCAATAAAATTAAAATATATTCAATTTTTTAAAAAAATATGAAATATTTTTTTCATCTTTCAACAAGTATGAGAGAGATCAAAATCATTTGATTTTTAATTTTGTTATTCCGAGTCCCGATAAAGCCTTTGGAGCTATTCACATCTATTCCTGACGACGAGGACATCGAAATATAGTAGTGAGTTCAGTGATTTCTTTTCTCTGTGTTCTTTTGATAATTCTAGTTTATATATATATATATATAATAATTAAATGAAACGGTCCAACGGACTTTTAAATAAAAACCAATTAAAAAAAAAGATAGCACACAGATAGACACAGGAATAACTCACTTCTATATTTCGACCATCGTCGTCATCAGGCGGCGAAGAGTCCCGCAGGAAGGCAGAGCGGCGACTCTATCTGTGTGCTATATATATATATATATAATATTATATATATAATATATATATATACAGGTTTGATTAAATAATAACGCCATATTTACGGTTGATTAGTTTCCTTGTGTATTTCTCAAGGACTCGAATAATCTTCTTGTACAAACATCTAAATTGAATAGAACATTTCTTTATTAATTTATTAAATTTATTAATTTATTTATTTAATCAAACCTGTATAAATGAAGGACTGCTTCCTAAATATACTAATATATTATATTATTATATATATATATATATATATATAAGATATTGTACCTGTTATTTAAGAAAATATCCTACAGTGTTTTCTGTCTCAAATCCTACATTGTTTAATGTAGTTTATTTAGTTAATAAGTTTTCATTTCTTTTATGGGTGCAATGATCAGATACATATATATATATACTCGTAAATTTTGGTACGCAGTCCTTCTTTGACACACACATTATTGAAAATGACACCAAATTTAGCTGATACCTGTTTCTTAACAAGTTTCTCAATTTTTCTAAATAACACTCTCGTTATTTCGTCTACACAATAAAGTACATCTCCTATGGTCAAGACCATAAATTTGGTGTCATTTTCAATAATATATATATACATATATTAATTGTTTGTGATGTAGGTATAATGGTTGTTAGTAATGAACTGACAGGAATTATCTACTGGTATAATAATGAAGTTGGTGCCATCAAATTATACACAGGCTAACCACATTTAACACAATATTCAATCAATATACCTGGAATGACGTCAATGAATTAATCTGACCCATCACCATGCAAACAATTCTCAAACCAATAACCTTACAAGAGTAGATTAACTAAAGTAATCATTTCTCTTGTTTAAAAACTACTAGATCAGATTATCACAGTCTAAATAATTAATCATTTTAAATCAAACTGCGTTTCATTTGTATTTATTCTAAATGTTATCAAGCCAATATCATTTACTTGATTCATACCTGAGATTTTCCTATTGTCTAAAGCATTGTCCATAATCACCGTCAATATTATTTACTATTCTTTATTCCTCTAAAACATAGCTTAGATATTCTACAGTACGAAGACGATTCATGGTTTATCTGCATTATAAACATTATGATCCTTTCATAGTAATTATTATTATTATTATTTTATATTACTATAAGTAAAGTATAGTGATCGTGGAAAAATTCGATTTCGAGATTTTGACGGAATTACATGTTTTGAGGTCCCAAAAGTCATTTTATGAAGTTATTTCGATGATGTCTGTGTGTGTGGGAGAATCAGAGAGTGGGTGAGTACATATTCAAAGCTTGTGGTCACGCTACGGTCCCGAATCTTTGATGGATCAAGTTGATATTTTACAAAAAAAATGATCCTCATAGTGTAGATGAGCCATATTGTTTGGGAGCAATTATCCATTATGGGAAAGTCACTTTTTTTTTGCCAAAAACCTGTTTTTAGAATACATTTTTTTTTCTCCTAAACGAGTAATTCTAGAGTCTTGAAATTTTCGCATTATTTTTGAGGCTACAAAAGGAATAAAGTGAAAATATATTCAAATTTGTAAAACTACAGGAAATATTTTTTTCAAATAAAATGTAAAAATTTCGAGTTATAATTCAATTTAAAGGCTTGTGAGAGCGATACAAACCATACCGTTTAAGGGATTAAAATTAAACTATACCTGAAAATAGAGCATTTTAAGCAGGATGAGTTGAAATAATTTTTTTCATAATTACATTCACCAAAGGGACGTTACAGTACATTTTCTGTTTTCAGAAAATATTTTTTGACGCTAAACGGCTCATTAAAAAAAACTATGAAAAGTTATCCAAAAATGGAACAAAAAATGAGCAATTTATGATAAGAAATTCATGTAATTTTAATTTCGTCAAAGAGTAATAACGCTATAAAAACACATTGTTTATCCTAGACTGACGGATCACCTGCCATACTTTTTGAATTTATTGATATTTATTTACATTGTTTACATTGATTTAGAAAGTTTTTGAGTGAATTTACTGAAATAATATTGATGTTTATAAGTGAAAAAAATAGATAATTTATTGATGTATATGAGTTAACAGAGGAATAATATTTTTACTTGTTAAAATCACCAGCAATGAAAATAAGTTGCTGTTGCTTTCCATGTTATGATGGATTTGTCTCATATGCTCTAATCAGTCTATATATTGCATCCTTGAACAAAACTTAGTGTCAGTTGTAAGTTATTTTGTGTTTATGAATCAAAGTATCTTTGGATAATATTGAAGTGTGAGAAATGGACTCTTTCCTCAAGAAAGACGAGTTATGTTGACAAATATCCAGTTTTTTCACTACTGTAGTCTAATAGTTCATATCTATTATTTTTAAAAATCTTAAACTTCCAGTTACATAACTTTTAAATTATACTGAATAGCTGGCTTTGACTTTGATTTGAGTATGTAAAACTGGCTAATTACTAATATACTTTCTCTCAATGTATTGTACATTAAAAGCAACCTTATAACAGAGTACAGCACGCAGAAAAAAAGTAACACTCCCACTGAGTAAATTGGATTATTATGATTTTTGACAAACGGAGAGAAAAGTAATTTTTTTAAAAAACACGAGCAGGCCATTCGATATCCAGAATAATAATTCTATAAAAGACCAGAAATGCAAAACATAATTCAATTTGAAAACATCTTTGAAAAATAATAAATATAATTATCCTATATCTTAAATTAACAATTATCTTAAAACAATATTTTTTCTTACATGTTTCTGACATTTTTCAGGCAAAATAGGAATATTTTAAAGTTGTAAATTGGAAATTTTGTCTTAAATTTTCATTGTAGAAGGAGGTTAGATAAACTAAATAAGAGATTCTTTGGCTATTGGAACAAAAGCCATGTTCTCCTGTAAGAGATAATTTCGTAACACGAAATTTACCCTTTCGCTTTTCTAAAATGTTATTACTACTGTAGTTATACCAATGATATTATTATATCCATCATTGGTGTGGTATACACAAATGAGCGAATATATTGATAAGTGGACATCACTATGTTTATTAATTCCAGGAATGAAGGATCTATGAATATCTCTCATTTAGACATTTATATTACACCTAAATGGAACAATATATATTATATACTCAAGAACTATGATAATATGTTTACTTACAGTAAAGTTGCGTGTAGGCCACTCCATATTTTTTTTTGCATTTGTGAAGCCGTGATGAGTTACTGGTTATATAATAAAACATTGCGAATGTAGTAATGACTTTGTGGGATCATTTATAAAGTTTAAAGCATTGCTTGCCTTTGTATTTATTACTGATTTCTTTTAATCAAAATTGGACTGTATTCTTCTGTTATTAAAATAATGTGTGTTTAGTAATAGTGAAAAAAATCCTATTCAACTTGTACTATATGTAAGCATAATATGAAACTTCTTGACGAAAATTGACTTTTTTTATATTTTTATTTAACTGTCGTTATGAATTATTATACATTGATTAGCTCCAATCATTTCTGTGAAAATGGTTGATAATTGAACATCCTGTTCGAATCGGTCCAATATCACGTATAATAGTGTGTGTTCCATTTGATCTAATTTCACGTATATTGGTTTGGGATCAAATAAGTAAGTTTCATAAACTTCGTCTGTATGTAAAGTTCTAGAAAAATGGCACCTAGTTGGTTATTTCTATTAGTTGTTACTAAGTCTTGTTCTAATAATAAAAATAATTGATATTGACTTAGATAACATCAAAGGAAATTGTTTTGTTTGATATTGTTGTTACAGTTACCTAAGGACATGATTAAAGTTTAATTTATATAATATTTAAATATTTTTTTAACTTTTCTTCTTCAAAATGAATACAAGCCACCTACGTATCGCCAAACGTCATTTACTTACTTATCAGTATAATAATTTCATTAGATTTTAGACTTATAAAACTATCTCTCTTATTTCAATTATAAATCAAGAATTTTGCATCGTTTATAAGCAAATCCTTCTCTTCAGAGAACACACACTTGTTCGCTCTAATCACACAACCCCACTCCAGCCTAGAATCAAATATTCTATCTACATCTGATATTAAGATTTCTTGAAGGGTGCAACATATAGATTGATTAGAGCATTGTGATAAAGAAATCCATCACACCATGGAAAGCATTAGAAATTACTTGTTGATTTATTTACATGTACAAATTCTATTGTTCTTAAATCTCATATTTAGTTATTAAATAATTTCAATTTTTTCATTGAACCTCTAAACATAGTTTGTATTTGAGCTGATTTTTTTTTACAAATTTTTCAAGTCGAACTAAACTATTTAAATAAATGTAAACAAATCAAGTCTAGCAGGTGATTGATCAATTAACCAGGGCGTATATTCAATTTTTATAACTTTACTTATAAAAAGTACCCGTCTTTGATGGGTATTTTACAAAAATTCAGAGATAATAAGTGGTATGACAAAATATTAGAAATTATAGAGTAGTGGAAAATATCATTATTAGTACAGTCCATAAGTGTCATTAGATTTGGAGTTTTTTTTTAAGTTTTGCAGCTTTAGTTACTGAAGTCAAACTTAATATTGTTCTAGCAATACTTCATATTTACTATATGAGAGGTGAGGCACACTTTTTTAAAGTGAGTAAATTATGAATTTTTAGTGAGCAAAGTAAAATGAACTAACAATACCTATTTGCTACCGTGGGCAGCACTTAAAAACACCTAAATAGTTTTTTAGCCATATACCTGTGCAGCTAGCCAAACACTGCTTCAAGTTCATAACTTCGCTTTTACGTTGATTTTCAAATCATAGCTTTTAAGTTAGACACACAAATCTTCTGTCAACGTTTCGCTATGACTTATGATGGTTGAGTTGACATGTGATAAAATTTTTGGACAAACAAACAGATAGAAATATGTTTATGGGTGGATTCAGTTTTTTTAATGTATAAAAACCTAAGGATAACTTGAAATGAGTCAGTTCTAAGGAATGTATAGACACAACTTTGTTTTATTTATATAGATTGCTCATTGCAGTTATTGAAATTTCTTTTATTTATTTTGTAAATTGCGACTTGCTTGTTAAATTTTTGGCAATATTTAATTGTTTTTTAATGAGCTGTTTATCGTAAAAAAACTGAAAATATACTCTAACGGCTCTATAGGTAATGTAAAATGAAATTATGTCAACTTATTTCTCACATTATGCTTTATTTTTTAGGTATAATTTCATTCTGATACGTCAAACAGTATAGCTTGCATCGCCCTCACAAACTTTTAGATTGAATGGTATGTCAACACTTTTACATTGTATTGAAAAAAATGACGTGTCATTTTAAAAATCTGAAGATTTTCCACGTATTTCATTTGTCTCTTCCATAATAATGTCAAAATTTCAAGACTTTACGAGTTGTTAGTTAAGGAGAAAAAAAAGTTGTCTAAAATCAAATTTTGGTAAAAAAAAGTGATTTTTTTTACTTCTATACATATTATGCTATTGTGCATGGCATGCATAATGCTCGGAAAAATTTAGGGTTCATTTACACTGAATTGGGCTCATTTTCATGTAAAATATGAATTTCATCCACCAAAGATTGTGGACTGTAGAATGTACACAAACTTTGAATACATATCCATACACACAAAGACATCATCGAAAAATCGTCATAAATATACTTTTGGGTAGATGATGTCCCATTGAGACATAATACAAAAGTTTAAATGGGAGGTGTTTATTAGTCTTTCATTCTTGGTGGGAGTACAGATAGTGATTAGTCCACTTATCAATCTATATGGTTATTTTTGTATATCACACCACTGATGCATATAATATCATTGTTATTAACCCAGAGTAATAAAACTTTTGTAATGATGAAGTGGAGATTCCGTGTTACAAATTCATTTCTTTCAGGACAAAATATCTAGAGGATCGCATAAATGGTCATCTGTAACATATGGCTAGCGTATTTGTTATATTTAATAAAGTTTCTGATGTAAAATGGATAAACCAACAAAAGTCTCTACACAAATGAAGTTTTATTCAACACGTTTCGAACACTTTGTGTTCATCATCAGGAAGACACTATAATACAAATTATATCTAATCAGTTACAAAATTACAGTTTTGTTGGTTTATCCATTTTACCTCAGAATGAGTAAATACCACACAATTGCGGATTGCACAACTAATGATTTAATAAAGTTTATCTGACCTCCTCCTGAATTGATAATTTTAGGCAAAACTATCCTTTAAGACTTCGACATATTCCTAAAAAATGTCAGAAACTTGTAAGAAAAAATGTCTGTGTCATCGAATCACCGAAGAATCAGCTTAAAATTAGTAAAATCAGTTTAGTAATATAAAACTAAGGAGTCCATTACTCATAATTCAATGTTATCCAAAGATAATATTATAGATGAACAAAAGAAAATATACATCTGATATTAAGTTTTATTCAAAGTGCAACACATAGATTGATTAGAGCATTTTGTTGGACAAATCAATCACACCATGGAAGCATGGAACTTACATGTTTGATTGGCGTAGATTTTTAAAATGTAAAATTTTATTTTTCTTGCATCTGATATTAAGTCATTAAATCATTTCAATTTTTTTTTATCATACCTCCAATTTCAATTTTGTTTTGAGTTGATTCGCTGAAAAAATATTTTTCAGTATAAGTATAGCAAATGATCCTTCAGTCCGGGATTCAGTTTTTATAGCTTTATCACTGTTGCAGTAATTGTAATTTCACGAATATTTTTCTCGAAACTGATAATTTTATGTTCAGTTTTTTGTCAAAAATTGTATTGTTCTATAATGAATTGTATAATAATTTTATGAAAAGATTAAAATGAACCTTACGCTCATTTAATAAATATAATTTAAAAAAAAAATTACCTCAACTCATTTTCTGTATAATATCTATTTTCGATTTCGAAGACCTCAAAACAAGTAATTTCGTCAAAATCTTGAGATTGAATTTTTTCATGATCACCATATTTATAGTAAAGTAAAATCATTTGGTTTTCAAGAAGTTTGATGTCATGCTTACTTACAGTTAAGTTGAATGTAGGTTATTCAAAATTATTTTTCAAGCATCCATAGCACCAGTTAAAATAGTAGCGTTAGCCTGACCATCCTAAATTCTCTATTATATGTACAATAGTTTTATTGCATTACTAGTCATCTTTGACTTGATCATTTATTGAGTTTAACAAACTGACATGATTCATATAACCCTTGTAATTTTAATCGTTTTAACAAGTTTAACACTGTTTTCGCTTCCGCGCAAAGTAATAGTTATTTAGGAGTAGAGGGTGAATAAGAAATGAAGGTAAAATTACCTTACAGCGTTTATCCTTCGTCAATAAAACTGTATTTGCATAATGTTTATGTGTTATGGCTTCAATTTTTCGTTTAGATATTTTATTACATATAATCAATTTTTGTCTTAATCTATTGTTAATTAATCTTAAATCATTGTGTGAAGATGATAGTAAACATAATTGAGTCAATATCCTGATTGACAACTTGCTCCCGTTATTTGCAGACCCGTGTTAATCTCAATTTCGCTGTAACCGCCACTAGACGATAACTTAATGTTTTAATTTCTGCAGTCAGTAAATTTCTGGTTAAAAATGTTCTAATTAATAGTTTTATTGACTATTCTGTTTCTATAAAATTTAATTTTACACCACTGTAATAAAAATCATTAAAAAAATGTTTGTATAGAACTGATTTTTTTTTATTTTCTCATATTCTTGGTTGATTAACTGTGTTTAACATTTTTATTAGTACTGCTTAATACATTATGGTCATGGGAACCAGCACATAAACACCCAAATAGCAACTGCTGTAGCGCTCCTTCAGTTTTGCCACCAGTCTAATTCAGCGGGTGAATTATGATAAAATATAGGAAGCCTAGAGTCTGAATTATTTCAAAGGTTGCCATATGACGATCATTCTTCTCTACAGTGATGACTCGTAAAGTCTGCATTACTAATCAAAATTATTTGAATCATAACCAATCGTTTACTTCATATTTGGTTTCTTGTTTACCATTCCATTTCCTTTTGTTCCAGTAAATATTTATCCATGTTCCCACACATGGTGGCAAAATTGAATTCGTTTGTATAATCATACTGGGATACTTCTCCATTTTGCAAAATTTGTAGATAACAAAAACAAGCCATTTCCTTTCCAATAGAAAGGACCTTGTGGATAAATCCATATTCTGTTCCTTAATACTTAATCACAGAGCAAAATAAATGATTAGTGCCAACAATGGATTTTCCCGTTGAAATCACTGAAACTACTACAGTAAGTAACTTGAGTTTTCTGCAAACTTTTAAACTGATTATCATTAGATTTATCCTTATCTTTAAGAGAAGCAGAAATATGAAAACCAGACAAAGTAAGGACCACCATTTACGTCAACTCGAACAACTTCCAACAGTAATCTACTGCATTATTTAAAAGGATATTACATCCTAACTTCATTGAAGTGAGATTATATCACTTTTTTAGAATTTCAAAGGTCTTCTGGTAAACATGATAAAGCAAAGGCTTAAAGTAAGGAATGACATTGGTACTCGGGAAATATTCATTTTTTCCTGCGAATATCTGTGTTATTATTTTCATCAGCTCTATAATGTGAAATTCAGTCGAAAGATCATTTTTTTTCGAAAACGATTTTTTAGTAATTTTATTACTCCTGAATAGTCTTATATTCTTGGAAGAAAACTTTCTACCACATTCTGGCACCTGAACAAGATTTGGATGATATGTAGTTCTAGCTCCGGAAATTCAAGAAATTTCATTAATCTACGGTCAAAATGGTAATCTGTCCTACAGATAAACTCCAAATTCTTTCAATTTTAAAAAGGGAAGTTAATAGTCAATATGCATTAACTATTAAAAGTTAAAAGTGGACATTTTTGCAGTTTTAGTTAATATTTTAAAGATAAAATCAGGTTTTATTTCAAACAAATTACTAACATTATTAATTATCTTGGTAAAGTTTCTTGTGACGAAATTTATAATTTTTACTTTACTATAATGTATAGTAATCATGAAAAAAATAACGATTTATAGAGTTTGACAGATTTACATGTTTTGAAGTCTCAAAGACCGTTTTTGAGATTATTTTTCAATGATGTCTGTGTGTTTGAGTGTGAAAGTGTGTGTGGGGGTGGCTGGGTATGTATTTAAAAGTTCATGGGTCTTCTTTGGTCTTTGGGTCTTTTCCTTCTTCTTCTTTGGTCTTCAAAAGTCTTTGGGACTTCAAAACATGTAAATCTGCCTAAATCTGGAATAATAACTAAATCTTTTGATATTTTATTCCATTATATAAATTTTTAAGTGAATTAGAGAATATCACGTATATTTTGTTAATACCTTAGTTTAACTAATGTATTATATATAATCGTAATATTGTTTATAAGTTGACTGATAATGATATTTTAATTCATGTTGCAGTTTGAATATATGTAGAATACGTAAGAACCTTTATTTTATAAATAAGGCTGAACTATAATGATTAATTTTTTTTTAATATTTTTTTCATTAATATATTATTCGATCAAAAATATGCTTGGTCCTAATTCTTTTACGGTTCAAACTGAATGAAGGTGAGAAATATTTGATTGAAATATTAGTTATTCAGTAACCGGAGGCAATATTGCAAAGAAACGATTGCGAAACAAATATTATTCAGTAACTGCAAAAATTATGACTTTGTGAAAATGAAGCAACGTGTTCAGTTTTTAATTTATTCATGCCAACTGGTTTATGAGGGATAGAATTTCTAAGTGCAATTTGAAGGGCTTTCATATTTGTAAATCTGATCTCGGGTTCAGTGTTTATTTTTTTACTGGATTCGCGAGCTGCCAGACCGTGTTTAGAACGATCAGTTGATTTTACATGTAGTTTTGATTTTATCACATAGGATGTTGAATAACGGCAATTCTGCTTGTGAAAACTTGTTATAAAGCAGCATAGACGTGAAATATTCATTGCAATTTGTCTTTACTTCTACTTTGTGAACAGGCGATGTGGTGGATGTTCCCTGCTTGACCACAACGCTCACTTTACTCTTTAAAACAAAAACTCAATCTCATTCATCAATTCCAATATATTTTCGAGTAGGTTTTTTTATGTTTCCTGGCTGATGCTACATCTAAATTTCTTCGTTTTCTTACAATTATATTTTTTAGAGTAATGGTCTATTAAGATTTTCCAAAACTATGTTATTTTCAGATTATTTGAAATATTTTAACAAAGGCATCATTCGCATTAATAAGAACGTTTGAATTATAGCAAAGCTTTGAAACTGGATTAAAAAAAAATAAGCAGAAAAATGTATAATTTTAATTATATGATCTTTATTCATAAATTATGTTATATTTATAAATAAATTATAATTATTTATGTAATAATAATTTTTAATACATTGTATATCAGATGTAAACCTTTTTGTGTTTATGAATCATATTAATGGACGGATAAGGAATGAACTCTATTTCGTTCTATAATACAAAACGGATACAATTTTAAGCTGCTTCTTCATGTTCTCAGGAAGTTTGATATTATATTTACTTATAGTAAAGTTGAGTGTAGGCCACTCCAGATTTTTCATTAAACTTCTTAACTTTAGTGGATTCACTCAAAAAATTTCTAATTCAATATAAACAGTGTACATATATAAATATGAACAAATCCGACAAATATATCAGGTGATTCATTAGTCCGGATGAATATTCAGTTTTTATAGTTTTATTGTTCTTTGCTATGTTTGAAATTTCACGATTTGTTTTTATAAATTGCTAATTTTTTGCTTTTTTTTGGCTAACCTTTATTGTTTTTTTAATGGCCGTTTATGGTCAAAAAACATTTTCTGAGAAAAGAAAATGCGCTATAACACATCTTTAAAAATATAATTTTGATGAAGTATTTTTTATTTATGGAAGAAGAATGGTTTTCATCCATGAAAAAGTATTATGGATTTCTCATAAAAGATAGCACTTCATGTAAAAACATCAGTTCTAAAGCTTCAAATGTATACTATTTATTGCTCTTTCAATAAACCCATAGAACTGGCCAGTCATTGTTTTGAAAAGGATTTAAACAGTTCAAAGGTTGTTGATTTTCTCTTATGTTTCGGAATGATTTAGCTTGCAGTCCTTTGTGATCAAATTGATGACTTTACTAAATTACGTCAGCTGGTTTAATCAAATAGTCATAATCTTTTAATATCATTTATTCTCTTTAAAAACAAAATATAAAATTGTTCTTGTAAAATTAAAAAATAGTACTTTTAGACGTCTCCACTGTTATTATCTGCTGATATGTATGGTTCTCAAAATTGACATGTGCCTTAATAGTGCTGTCAAAAAACTAAAGCTATAATTAAAAATGTTATTTGATATTATATAATACAGCCTGTTTAAAAAAGTCAGGATGTAAATAACTTGAATAAAAATATTGTTTGGTTATCATATAAAAATATTTGTAAAAAAAGTGTTTTTTTTTTACAAAAATAAATGGAGTTCTGCCTTCCGCTGGGCTTTAGCCCAATTTATTGTCTCGTTTAGCATGGATTACGTGAACGTGAGGAGTATGCTGTTCACGCACAATATTGGAAATTAGATTACCGTCTAACTCAAACTATGTTGCCATTCTCTGATAATGAATAACCGATGATGACTGCAGATTTCTAGTCAGAGGCCATTTAAAACATAATCTGGCATCTGAAAACAAAGACAGAGAGCAGTGGTAGTCTTGTTTACGTCAATACACAGTTTAGCTATTTATAAAATATTACTGTACTCATGCAGAGCCGTACGATAATAATTTAATTACCAAACGAGTCATTTAAAAATTAATTACCTAAATATACATATACTATAAGCAAACAATAACATAAATAGCTACTGCGGATACTTAATGTCTCTAATTTATTCTTTAATTGTCATTAGCAGATAAGAGTGAAGATTCAGTATCTGTTTCATTCTGATGAAGATCGCTTGTTTAGCTTGAAAGATCTTAGTCAGTTTTCTGATTTCTTACTGTCGTTTAGGCATAGATTGTTATATCACGTATTTATTGTTATATATAAAAAGATTTCACATAAACACGTGAAATAACAATTAATCAAACCACAATAAGAAATGGGAAAACATGACTAAGATCTTTCTTAGATCTCAGATCAACTGATTGGGTTGGGTTTTTAACTCTGACAAGGACCGCTTGTTGAAATGAAGATCTGTTCTGTTCATTTACCATACGTTTGTTTATGATGAAACATGTATTTTTATTGTTTTCTTTATGATTTAGGTTTAGTTATTTAGATTGTTGCCACTAACAGGTTGAAGAACGTGTTTTTTGGTTTGGGTTGACCTGAGAATGAAAAAGGAATAATTTTCTCATGGACGAGTAGTCCGTGCCTAATGGCTAACACTCAGTGTTTCAGTATCCTTGAATTGCACAGAGAAGTAAACACATTATTGTTCTCTAGGGTCCAACACATTTGTTTATCTTAAGGGATTATTACTCAGATAGCAAGTAATCTAGTTTTAATGATGGTTAGTTAAATTAAGATTTATCTAGTCAATTAAACCAATTCTGACTTAATGGCCAATCTTTTCGATGCCACTAAATACTTTTCATGCTAGCCCCACTAGTTCAAACAAATTGCTCTTTCTTTTAAAATATCATTGAAATTGGATTTTTAAATAACATGTATAATTTATGTTACTGTAAATTGATTTGAAAGATACGCTCTAAATCATATAGCAAAGGGATCTCTGGGTGTTTAATGTTCTTCTTGTCAATTGGATAGTAAAAAGAAGAAAAATTAATGCAATTTTATTACGACTGGATATTTCTCTAAAACTAAGAAGTTTATGTCCACTCAAAAACAAATAAATTTTATAAGGATCTTTCAAATTTCTCCTGTTGTTGGATCCCATATATTAAAGATCTAACCAATGATTCACATATATTGAGATATCAACTTAAAAGTCATTAGTTGTGCAATCCGTAATTGTGTGGTATTTACTCATTCTGAGGTAAAATGGATAAACAAATAAAAGTTTCCACACAAATAATGTTTTATTAAACAACAACAACGCGTTTCGAACACTTGTGTTCATCATCAGGAAGACAAAGTGTTCGAAACGCGTTGTTGTTGTTGAATAAAACTTCATTTTTGTGTAGACTTTTGTTTATTTATCCATTTTACCTCAGAACAACTTAAAAGTATAAGAAACAGTTTTTGTAGACCTAAAAACATGTAATTTTAATAAAATGTGAAAGTCGATTTCTTTTCTTTACAATTACAATACTTTTGCTACTGTTCAGTAAATAACAGACTCTTTGAATTCACTAGACGCGTGCATGATATTGCTGGGCTGGAAGGTGTTGCACTGTTTTAGCGAGTCAGTAATGTCTGAATGATATACAATCTTGTTATAATAAGCAGCGATGTGGAAGGGGTGATATTTACTGAGGGTGTTATATTGAGAGGCCGTGGTTACAGCTGATTGCAACAGAGAGGTCATTCATATTGTTTTTGTCTGTAGTAATGGGGTTAGAATGTGGATCAATTTGAAGTAGCAGAATGAAAGGTGGTTGGCTAAATATTTAGCAATAGGCCTGCTGGGAGGGGGTGTTACCTCAGCTTGAAGAGTGGCCGCGAACTGGAGCGAAACGTCTCCACTAACTCAACAACACCTTCAATTCATCTAGCCTTCTGCATCGACCACCCTCCCACAATCCTACAGTTTACACTTCAGTTTGCACGTTATAATTATTGAATAGTACATAGCAATTAGTTAAGCATCAGTAACAAATTTCTTTATCGTTGCTTTGAAATTTTGACAAATCGTTGCATTCAGTTCCTCGCTATTCAATATAGCTATATATGTTTGCACGTCATTAAAAAAGAAATATTGTTTAAGAGGTTTCATATGTTACATATTGTTAGATTACATTAGGGCCGTCCCAGTATATTTTGATCTAATAAACCAAACTGCTATCATTAGATATGCACTCTTTATATTGTGTCTACATATAAATCTATAAACGATTATAGCAAAAAGTGATTGCAAAATATTTAAACATATTTTAAATGAAATTTGAATACAGACGGTTATTTTAAAAAAATTCAGAGATGATACAGTACATTCCAAAATACTATTAGAAAAAGTATAAAAGTAAAATACTATTAGAAATAGAGTAGTAGAAAATATTATTATTAGTACAATCAATAACTGTCTTTAGATATGGAGTTTATTTTTCGTTTTGGAGCTTTAAATACTGGGCTCAAATTTGATTTTATTCTAGGCATACTTCTTATTTATATTAGAAATAGGTAAAACCGTCGTACCTCGTAAGATGATCCTTCTTATTTAGTATGGATAATGGAATATAAGATTAATTATTCAGTGTGTGTTTTTTTGTGAAACGCAAAGGTGACGATTCTCGTTCATGTCTGCTTCTTGTCTTCAGGAGAGGAGGGAAATTCGTGACCTGAAGCAGAAATGTGACGGTCGACATGCTTAACGACTAGCAGATTAGTAGGGTTATCAGCCATGTCTCTGTACCAATCCATACGTACGTTACGCTTAGAAACTTATGTCAAATTAATTACATTTTAATAAACATCTGATTTATTACAACTCAGGATTTATTTTCTAAACGGATGATAATTTGTGATATTTCTCTGAAATATTTTATATTGTATTTTACAATATAATAATTTATTTCGTAGGTCAATCGTTTTGGTAAATGTACATGAAATACAGTAGTTCATTTGAAAAAAATAAAAATTAAGTTGAATTAAATGTATAACTTTTTCTCAAATTCCATATGTAATATAGCATACACTACAATCTACAATGAGTATTTTTTTTCGATCTAAAATTCGTATTATTATTATGTTGTATCTGTAAAATAGCTGAAACAATTTTTATTGAAACGGAAGTAGTCTTTATGGCAAAATGTCAAGGAGAGTCAGGTTATACGAGCTTGGAGTCAAACAAGGACTTTCATTTTCTAAATGGAACGATTAATATATTTTACCAGAACTGGAATATTCTGAGCTGTACTTAGCAATGCAACAAATATATCAATGTATGTCCATATCAATTGAAGTTTGGTTTTATTTTCATAAGTCTATCGTGCACACATAATATATTATACTCTGGTAAATTATCATGAAATTCCTAGATTATAAATTCTTTCGTTTAATTGTGGTTATATCCATTTTATTCGTTATATCAAACATCAAGTCACTGGTGTAGATCAATCTCATTGTACTATAAAACTGGAGCTTTCCACTACTATGCCCGGTGCTTGCCTTTCCAGTTTAGTCTTCATCGATAGGCTAGATTAGTTTTATTTAAAAGATCATTCAAAGTTATTCGCGTGAGTCTGGGAGTTTTAGTTTAATATTTTATAATAATGAGATTTTCAGTCTCAAAAAATTTCTTTCTTCTCGATGAATAAGACTATGGAGATTTATCATCTTTCTAGAAGAATAAGCTTTGTTTTTTCTTTTCTTCTCGAGATAGGAATAAGGACTATTGTGGTATGATTTATATCGACTTCTTTCTTTTTTATCTATCTTTCAGCATTTGGCAATCAAGGAGGATAAGCTCAAAGGCAGTACCATCAAGTGTTCATCTTCTTATAATAACAAAAAGGATGTATATCCTTGTGTATCGTAACAGTGATTATTTACAGTAACCAGAAGGTTATTCACAACTAACTACCTCAATAGTAACGATAGTAGACCTTCCTCTGGACAGGCTCATATATATATCAATGATCAAACCACAATAAGAAATGGGAAAACAAGACTAAGATCTTTCAACCGTAACAAGCGGTCTTCGTCAGAGTCAAAAACCCAACTGACGAAGACCGCTTGTTACGGTTGAAAAATCTTAGTCTTGTTTTCCCATTTCTTATTGGGTTTGAATTGATTGTTGTTAACGTGTTTATGTGACAGGCTCATATATATATATGAACAGATTAAACAGAAACGTCAGCGGACTGTTTTTAAAATAACAATCAATGATCAAACCACGAAGAAACACACATGGGAAAGACACAGACTAAGACTTCACACGATATTTCGACGTCGTTCGTCAGAGTCAGTTGGGTTTGACTGAAGAGACCGCTTTTACGGTGAAAGATCTTAGTCTGTGTTTTCCATTGTTTTGAATTGTGTTTGATCATTTATATATATATATATACCATGATAAACGAAAAACGGTCCGGCAGGACAGATAACACTTAAAATAAACAGTGACATATAGACTGAAACATAACAAAGACTCAGTTTTCAATATTTCGACCGTAATGGCGGTCGTCCTCAGAAAAAGAAGTGAATTGACGGAGGGACGACAGTCAACGCAAAAGTGAGTCTTTGTTATGTTTCAGACTATGTGTTACTGTTTATTTTAAGATATATATATATATATATATATAAAACATAATTTTACAATATACTTGAAGTTAAACTCAACGTCTAAAAGAGTAAGGAATTTGAAATGGATTAAGAGTCAGCATCCATGATTATTTCCTTGATGATATTTCGAATTATTCGGAGGGTATTTTAATGCCGGTAAACAGATTATTAGCAATTTTAATTGTAACAACTCTCTCGTTTTGATTACATCTGGCCAAAAGTGAAGATAACATATGATTAAAGGCCGTCTAAAATTGAGATGCTGATAGAGATGACATCAGAAGGGAGACCTCTCCACGAAGGTGAAGTGCCAACTGAAAAGGAAAGTTATCACCTGCTATCTTAATGCATGCCTCTATGGGTCCACTTCACAAACAATTACACATATTTCAATTGTATACACTTGAAAAAAGACTAATCAAGTTAGACCACTTGCAGTAAAAAAATATTTCTATTCAGATAACAAATAATAACTAAGCATGTTCGGTTCAATGTTTAGTTGATTTCCAGATAAATATTTCAATTTATCTATAAATTGAATTAATAGCAAATTTTTAATGATGCTTATACTTATCTGTTACTTTAGTTTTTAATAATAGGACCTTCAGGTTTAATAATTTAATATGAACTTCTGTTTATTGATGATTTTGATATAAACAATTACTTATGAAATAACTTTAAATCTTTAGTGGTAAACTATCCACAGATAAAAAATTATCTACTGTACCCAATATTTTAAAATGAATAAAAATTACAACATTCCTTTGTGAAATGGAAAGAAGTGTATAAAAGGACGCTATGAGATTTCAAATGAGCCAACCAAGCCTTTTGGAAGCCTAGCTATCGTCCTCGGGTCACAAGTACTATTACTCTGCTTATGACCATGACTGAGACGTTTTCTAGTCGAGTCATCCTAGTCGCATTTTTCATTTTCATATTATCATTTATACTAATTATTATTTACTTATTATTATATATTATATATAATTATACATTATATATAATATATGTTGTTATATTTAAGATAGTATTATTATATATATAATTAGATAGTTTATTATATAATTATTATTATTTATACTTTTTCATATTATCATTTTTCTATCCTTCCTTTTTAATATAATATAATATTGTATAATTAATATAATTAATAAAATATATTATAATATACATACTTATTGTTTAACAATATTTATATTATTTATTCCAGAAAAAAGAAATTTAAGCGTAATTATGCAGTCAATAAAATAACAATCAATAAGCCAATTTCCATTAATTTTTTTTTAAATACTTTTCTATTTTGAATTTCTATTAAATTAAAAGTATAATTTTGTTTAAAAATATTTCGTTTATAATTTATAAAATATCTTTCTTTCATGTTTAGAATTTAACATTACAATTCACGTGATAATGAGTAAACATCACTAAATGGCTACAGATTGCATTTAAAAGTAACACAGTGCCTCAACATAAAGTTATTTTTGTGTTGTATTTTGTTTATGTTTATCTGATTACAGTGAGAATGTAGGAACGTGAATGAACTCTGATCAATTTTGTACATTCTTCTTTCTGACAGCAGGCGGGTTCATGCAACTTAAAAAAACACGAAAATTTACAATAATGGTGTTTTCATAATAAATATTAGTAATATGGGTACTTTGTCCGTATGTGTTTAACTTTAAGGAATCAATAATGATATGTGTTGTCCATTTAAAGGAAATGTATACACGAGAGTAAATACATAAAGGAAACACAAAATTTCTTAATATTTCGACATCCGTCATCATTGTGAGAATAAAAGTCCATAGTTCTCAAGTATGAATTAGTACAGCATAGTAAGCGATTGTACAATTGTAACGGTTTTATGTTAATAAAAGTCGTGCCAGACATTTGTCGTTGAAAGGGAGATGTTTACTGGTACACCACTCAGCTTCAATATCTTTACATCATTATTTTAAACAAATTTATGCCAAAAATTTAATAAATTAACAAAAGACTATTAAAATTTTTAGTATTAATAAAATTATATTAATAATATCTAATTATTATTAATAATAGTTTAGTAATAATGCAAGAACAACTTTCGCGAACAAACTTAAAGTTGACTCAATTTTAAAATTGTTTGAGTCCCAATTCTTTCAGGTAAACAAAATTGAAAATCAAAACACACCTGTTGAGAAATACTAATACGGAATGTTTACTGTTCACTGAATTTAATTATGTTAATAAAATCTATTATTTGTTTGTTTATCAATTAATATTTGTTTAACGAACTGTTATATTTTTTGGAATATAAGCAATATGAATGCGAATGTTTGAATATTTATGAAAAGTAAACTGTGACTGATTGAAAGAGTAATTATGAAAGGCGAAGGGAAGCTTTCTGCCTGTCAGGGCATGGTGCCGGCTTGATGCGGAATCCGTTCTGCCTCACACTAGAGTTCCTGGATTTGTTTTCATAGGTTATTGCACTCTGACAGACCTCTATGGTCTCCAACCATTAAATATGACCCCATTCATTAAATGCAGTTATCTCCAATTTAAACAGTTTCCTCTAATTATATAAAACTCTTTACAGAAAGCTTATTTTTAGAATTATTTGACAAAACTTCTTAACGTAATTCTTAGTAGGAATAAACCAAGTCATTTCAATACAACTGACCTTCAGACTTAATCATTTAAACAAATTATTTTCACTGACAAACAGACTTGTGATCAGATATATTTGCACCATATTGTATTTCATATATTAAATTTTGCAAAATTAGTTTAATTCTAAAACAGATCAAAAGTGATTCGATTCATAATGAAAATGTAATATCTAAACAAGAGAAAAACAAATGAAATCTGAATAAATTTAATTACGCGGAACTCAATCGAAACTTCAATAAAATTCATTTTTTTTGCATGTTTTCAACATTGCTGAATTTATTCCTTTGATGTTTGTAACATATGCAGTTGTATAAAAAATTATGAAAGGATGTCATAAGTAATCAACAGTGAATTTTGAATGAGTTAACTTATTACAAAACTAAATGATAATCAGATTAATTAATTTATTTTATTGTGGTTATCTCCGTTTAGATAATTATAACGAATATGCAATCTTTGTTAAAATCATTAAAATAAAAACAATTCCTCATAAGAAAAATTAGAACACTTATTACTATGAATTACCAATCAAAACATTAATTATAATGATAATAACAGGTGATGTAGCCTGATCCGTTATCAATTAGGTGGGACATGTTTAATTCGTTAAATATATTTTACAGGGTTTTTAATTAATTTTTGAGACAGTTGGAAAACGATATTGGAAAGTTAATGACAAAAATCTTTACACATTTCATCATACGATGACTTGTGTAATTACGACCTGTGTTCCACCTGTGATGACATGCATTCCACGACTCAGCACAAAACAGGATAAAGAAAACTCCGTACTTCTGGAGTGTTCCAAACATATGAATTTGCCAAATTTCAAACAAGATTTTTTTCGTTAGCCACTTATTTATTTATAACAAAAGTAAATAATTAGAAATTGAAATTCATTAATCGATAATGAAAAAATATAACAATATAATTTATAAAGTAATATTTCAGATATATAAAATATCTAAAAACACATTTTGCCCAAAAGAGTGAGTTTCCCATAATGCATAATTGCTGCCAAACAATAAGGTTTATCTACACTGAGTGGTCAATTTTTTATGTAAAATATTAATTAAATCCATCACGCGCCAATATTATTTAGATACACACCACCCCAAACACACAACAGACATCATCGAAAAAACTACTTTTGCGAGCTCAAAACAAGTCACTCCATTAAAATCGAGAGATGGAATTATTTCACGATCACTATAATTTACTTATAGTAAAGTAAAAATTGAATTAATATAGCTAAAAAGATCATAATTATTTCAATTTTTATTGTTTGAAAAGTTTAAATTTGTGTTTTTATGAATGTATATTCATAAATAAGTGATGATGATTTGCACTTCAATGATGTTTGTATTGATTTATTTAATTTAATGTTAATAAAAGATATGTTAGGAAACGTATTAAGTCTCCACACAAAAAAGTTTATTATAAGAAACTAAATAACGCGTTTCAAACACTTGATGTTCTTCTTCAGGTTACATCTGCTCTGCTGGAGTGGTTGCTCGGGAGGTGAGACCAAGCAAGGACCGAACAACCCCCCCCCCGCAGAGCAGATGTAACCTGAAGAAGAACACCAAGTGTTCGAAACACGTTGTTTAGTTTCTTGTAATAAACTTTTTTGTGTGAAGACTTAATATTTTCCATAGCATGAGTAAATACCACACTATAACAGATTGCTCAGTTAATGAATTAATAATAGGCATTAAATTAATTAATTTTAGAAAATGTATATTTTCAATAGAACTTCCTTACTATAAAGTGTACTGAGAAATAAAAACGGATACAAATATTTGAAGATGGAAGTACATCATGGAGATATTAGATATTTATTGTTTATTTCAGTATACCTTAATGTGTATTTGGTTGCACTATGATGTGTGAGTAAGACTGTTAGAAGTAGTGCTCTGGTTTCATAAGTATTTGTTACTATGAATGTCTTATCGAGTAAGTGAATGCCTCGTTCACTTCTAGGAGTCTCAAGATTTGAAAGCACTATTTGGAAAAGACTGCTAAACGAAACAGAATTGAGATATTCAGTAGATATTTAATAAAATCAACTTAATGGTCATTTGATGCTATCAGTATTAAAGGAGAGGAGCACGCTTTTTTTATGCAAAGTCATACCGTCTTTTTCCGAAAATAAGACACTGTCTTACATTATTTTTAGGACAAAATCCGTGCTAGGGCTTATTCTCGGGCGAGGGCTTCAAGTACATTAAGTATATTTATATATTTTTGTTTAATATTTATTTTTATATAAACATTTAAATTTATTCGAATATAGTCACATCATCTTCTGGAACATCGTCATAGATTATCAAAATTTTGATGACAATGATAGAATCATTGGTCTGAATCTCTCATGTCTTGCAATATAGCTGTGGTTAAATTAATACTTATTGTCTAAGTAGCCTCCTTGAAACGAACTTTAGAGGTAAACAAGGAATTTCTTGGAATATTTTTTCCAAAGAATTTTCTGAAATATGACGACAGCTAGAGACACCTACTACATTCAAAAGCAATTTTTTATCGAATTATATTTGTCACATTATCTTAACTAGGGACTATTTTCAGGGGAGAGTTTATAGTCCAAAATGTCCAAAAAAAAAAAACGCTAGAACTTATTTTCGGAATAAGTATCAAATAATAAAAATAAATCATGGAAGGAATTTCTTGCATATATCTAGCAGGTAAGTCACAGAGTGACCTCTAAATGAAAGAAATCTCTATCACTGGTCCATGCTGCTATTCCACGATTAGATAAGGACTCGTTTTGTTTTTATTCAACGTCTCGACAAAACTCAATTAACTCGTGATTTTAATTCTATCGCAATGAAATTGCAATGAAGGCATATTATTATCAACAGCTTTGGTGTTAATTTACAATATAAAACTTACACATGCATTGCTATATATAATACAATAACCTTACAATAATTTTCCTTTTTTAAAGGTTGAAATCAAATTTCTAATGATGGCATTTTGGATTTATAAATTTTTTTTTGATATCAAAAGTTTTAATATTATGTAAAAAAGACTATGATCGTTGAAGCTGTGAGATGAGTGTATGAAGAATATAAATGTAACAGATGACATGTCAACTTGCAGATAAACGACACGAAAACAATGACTGCTAGTACAATGTACAACTCGATGTCTGTATGTAATATTTTAAAAAATAAATACATGTTCAATAATGAAGTGACCATAGTATAATGGTAGCTTAAAAATGTGTCCCCACACCATACATAAGAAAAACAAAAAAAAATATTATTAGTCTGGCCAAAAAGAATCCTGGTAATAGACATAAATAAAAAAAAACAGAGTAAGAAAATAAGACAGCCAAGTGAAGCATGCCCGAGTGGCTCACTTCACTTCCTGATGACGACGGGTGTTGGAATATAATTGTGAGTTTCGTGTTTCATTCTGTGTTTTCTTTCTGCAAATAAGTTATCACATATAACTTATATTAAAGCTGAATATAATTTTGATATTTGAGTAATATTGGTTAAAAAGTAAAGTGCGGATGGTGAAGTTATGCGAGTTTTTCTAGAACAGACTAAAATAATAATTAAATTAAATAATTGATTATTTAAGCTGAAAAATTATACTAATTCCAGTTCAATACATGTTGAATATTGTGGCAAAATTAACTAATAGTTGTAGTTAGAAATTTATATATGAAAATGACCAAAAATTCAATCTAAGGAAAGGCAATATTGCATGCTTAAAACTTTTCAATTTTTTTTAACTAATTAAATTAATATTTTGTTCAACTTTGTTCAATATTTATAATATTTATTGGTTTTAAATTTACTTGATTCAGTCAACTA
Source organism: Hermatobates lingyangjiaoensis (assembly GCA_026182355.1). Lineage (NCBI taxonomy): Eukaryota > Metazoa > Arthropoda > Insecta > Hemiptera > Hermatobatidae > Hermatobates > Hermatobates lingyangjiaoensis. Next base: position 262,884 of record JAPFBL010000310.1, on the reverse strand, counting down.
TAAACAGTATCAATCAATTAATAAAAATATAATAATGTAAGAAAGCTGTTTTGAATTCATTACTACATTTGAAATATGTAATGATTAATTTAAATTTCAAATATGAAATGAACCGAAGAAAATAGACGGCAGGCTATAAAAGACCGTAAAAGAAAAGAGTTAATTTAGAAGTTGTATTAAGTTTAAGTCCAAGCTTCACTAAGCTCTTCAATTAAGGCGATTTCTAATTAAGCAAGGCATTGTTTAACAAGCAATCGACTTTTATCAATAATTCACAATTTAACTCCAGTAAATTACTATCAGTAGCATTTCTTAAACACCTCTGAACTCCAAGGTCGTATCGCAAAGACTACATTGTGATAAGTAATAAAATGTCAGGTGACACGGTGATCATTAAATTAATTTGTAAAAAACAAATCTATGGCATATTGAACTAAACCAGCAAGCGTTAAAGAGAAACATCGAAATAATTAATCAAGAAATGACGCTAGAAATCTGATAAACTGACCAAGTCCTCATAAATTTTTATTTTGTTCTTATTTTACGGTCGATACTTTTATCAATGTATATATATAATATAATATATTGGATTTTTGACTCTGACGAAGACCGCTTGTTACGGTTGAAAGATCTTAGTCTTGTTTTCCCATTTTCGTATTGTGGTTTGATCATTTATATATATATATATATAATATATAATATATATATATATTATAATATATATATTAAATATAATATAATAATATAACAGTTCAGGATTGAAAATAGGTAGGTAGCTCAGAAAGTAAAAAAACACACTTACAGACTAAAATTTTCGGGCAATCCGTCTTAAGAAGAAAAGAGAAAGGGAGACCAAGCACGTTATAAACGCAACAATGGCTAGTGGGTTACTTATTATATATATATATATTATATATCATATCAATGTTCAAACCACAATATCAAATGGGAAAACAAGACTAAGATCTTTCAACCATAACAAACGGTCTTCATCAGAGTCAACATCAAAACAACAACTCCGTCAACATCAAACCCCAACTGATGGTGACTCTGACGAAGACCGCTTGTTTCGGTTGAAAGATCTTAGTCTTGTTTTCCCATTTCATATTGTAGTTTGATCATTGATTGTTATTTCACGTGTGTATGTGAAATCTTATATATATATATATATATATATATATATATATATATAAAGTTCAATGTAGATAAAGACACATAGAGAAATTAAAAATACACACTTACAGTATCTAACTTTTGGTTTGAGTCGTCTTAAAAAGAGATAACAGAGGAATACCAAGCACACTGGTACCGAGACGGTTGGAGGTCAACAATTTTACCGCATACTCGCCCGGTCACAGAGAATAAGGTAGACAAGAATCAATTCAAAATTAAGTGTATGATAGGGACTACGACAAAAATAAGAAAAAAAAAACAAATGAATGATCTCAGGAAGTGATACTTAAATAAGAGAGAAAAAACTAAGCTTTAATAAAAATATTATAAAATAAATTAAAACTTAAAATAATATTAATATTAAATGGAAATAAATAATAAAAAAGTGTATTAGATAATAAAAAGTTAAATAATAAAAAAAAACATAAACTAAATGTAAAGACAATGAACTAATTAATTAACTGAAGGATTGTCTCTTTTGATTAAGATGAAGTGCACTTCGCGCACTCGGCAGCCCAGTTGGTTTTTGAACTATTTTAAAAAATAATTACTAAGAGAGAATCAAAGAGATGTTTTGTATAGACTTCTACTGTATGGACTTTAAAACATTCTCGGTTATTTGGATATGTATTGTTCAGAAAGCATATTGGCTACTAACTTTGCTATTATTATCCTATATGATGTGTGTTATTGTTTGGGGTTGTTATATGTACAATAGGTGAGATTATACAGCACCAGGTTCAAAGCAGGATTGCGTCCTCTACTTTAGTAGACGATGGAGGGTATAAAAAAGATTATCCAGGTCTCAAACAGGAAACCTAGAGCAACTGCTTTCATAAGCAACTAATTGTACTAATAGCTAGAGCGATCACTACCTGAACATCTCAAGCCCACATAACCATGTTATTATAATGAGAAAGCTTTGACACTTCATAAAAAAAGATTCGCATTGGGGGGGCATGTGGACCTTATACGTTGTAACATTTGCAAAAGTCTAGCCAATGGAATGTTAATATTCATAAATAAAAAAATATAACTTACAGAAGGAAGAATTTTTTTGACGAAGAAAATAAAATTTACATTATTTAAAGAAACAACAATAACAAGGAACAGCACTGGAGTGTTGTGCTGAGTTTTAGTGAAATTTGATTTATTTAGTTCCTTTGAGTAAACAGTGTTGAGATTACTTGTAATGTTATCTTATTAGTCTAGTCGAAGGTTTTGTCCGGTTAACATTGTTGTTCCTTTAAATAATGTAAATTTCATTTTCTTAGTTACAAAATTCTTACTTCTGCCTATGAAAAAGGTTTTAAATAAAACCGAAACTAGAGTTTGATTTTTTTATCCTAGAAAGTTGACCGAATCCCGATTAGAGAACACACTTATATATATATATTCATATGTATATATATATGAAGTTTAAACCACAATGAAGAAAGGAAAACAATAGAAAAAAAATGCTCTGAAGCCTTTCAATGTATGTCATCAAAGAGCAAACAAAGTAAAAACTGAGAAGCTAACATAATAGTAATGGAAAAGGAAGGTAACAAAAAACCTTCCTCCTTTTTTGTTACCTTCTTTCTATTGTTTTTTCTATTTGTTTACTTATTGTGATTTTTCTACATATATATATATATATATATATATATATATATATATACAATTAAAAGAAACGGTCCAGCGGACTTTTTTACAATAAAATAAAAAACGAAGGAAACACACAGAAAGACACAGACATAACTCACATCGATATTTCGACAATCGTCGTCATCAGGAGGTGCGAAGAGCGAAGAGTCCCGCAGGAAGACAGGTGGTACTGAACTCGGAAACCGCAGCCAGTACCCCACCACTTACCACCAAGCGGGGGAAGGGAGGGAAGGAAATGAAGAGCCAAATTAAGACGTAAAAGGAACGAGTAAAAATTATAACTATAAAAAATTATAAAAAAGTAGATAAATCAAATTAAAATTAATAAAAACAATAAATAAAAAGTAAAATAAAAAATAATAAATAAATAAATAAAAAATAATAAATAAATAAATAAATCATAAATAAATTATCGGTTGAGGTTGAGTCCGGGGGAAGAGCGAGCATCAAGTAAGCATATGTATGCCTCCTCTGAAGCTCTTAGGGTAACTTTATTGTTGGATTCGGGATCTGTTTCAGGATCTGAACCCTGAAACAGTCATTGAAACTGAGTCCATGCGAGTTCGCATGGATGGCTACAGGATAGTTACTGCGTTGACCGACTGAAGCCCTATGACCATTCATACGAAGGCTCAACTTATTAGAAGTTAAGCCAACGTAAAAGGAGTCACACTGAGTGCAATCCAGTCGGTAAACACAGTTGCTCGAGGTACAGGAGGAATTGACCTGAACCGGGTAGGAACTATGGTGGAGAGGGGAATCGAAGGAAGGATTAGGATTTACAATCAGGCAAGTTTGACAGCCACGGCGTCCACATTGTTTCATTCCAGGAACAGGATTGGAAGGCTGAGGGGAAATATGAGAGAAAATGCTTTTTAGATTGGCAGGTTTACGGTAGGAAATAGAAGGGGGGTGATTAAAGATGGAAGAAGTAGAAGTAGAAGTAGACAGAATCGGAAAAGACTCCTTAATAACAGCACGAAGCTTATAAGCGCCAGGGAAGTAGGTTGTCAGGAAGAAGGAAGTGTTACTTCTATCCCTCTTGGGTCTGGGTTGGTGGGAGATGTCAGCCGGTAAAACACGACTATCAATGAAGGAGCGAGGATAGCCTCGTTCAGAAAATTTGTCCTTTAAGAGGTTAAGGTGATGTCTGCGGTCTTGGAAATTATTGCAGATATTGTGAATACGGAGGGACAAGGATCGAGGTATAGACTTTTTAACATGGGATGGATGGCAACTATTGTAACTCCCAACTCCCAACAGTACCTCCATTACAATGGATTACAATGCCCGAGGGACATTTAATAATAGAAAACACAGATCATTGACAACAACACTATCTTGTAATGATTGAATAACTAAAATCTTTTTATTTTAGTTATTTAATCATTACAAGATAGTGTTGTTGTCAATGATCTGTGTTTTCTATTTTAGTTATTCAATCATTCCAAGATAGTGTTGTTGTTAATGATCTGTGTTTTCTATTATTAAATGTCCCTTGAGCAACTGATTTGGGATTTACCCCGGAGCACCGGAAAACAGTCAGGAGGCTGGAACAAGACATCTACAAGGTCGTCAGTGCAGAAGCTGCTGTGTATTTTAACCAAATATATTTAAAAGAATATTTGATATATATATAATTAGTTGAGTTGTGACCAATAGGAATGAAGTTTTACAGGTCAAGTTGGCTTGAAAGTTTCCAGTTACTCGCTACCCTGCGAAGTCTGCGTTATTCTGCCAATGGTTGCACCCTTGATTGAACTCTTCAGTTCATTTCAATTATTTTTTTTTTTTTTTTGGTTGTGTGTTGTTAGTTGTTTTTATTGTAGACAGCAGATGTTGATTTTCCATTGCATGATGACTTAATTCCAGCAGCCAATCATGAATCTGTAAGAAACGGAGGCTTGTGAAGCTCATATAATATTCCCCTTAGATATCCCTCAAATCAATATGTCCTTTGTCTTGCTTTATTTTCACTTCTTGTCTTGTAATTCTTAGATATGAATAGTCTAATATAACTACATATATTTTTCTTTCTATACACAATTTATCTAAATTTTTTACAGAATATGTCACCCAAGTCACTCCTATTACATTGTTTTTTATTATTCTACGGTTGGTATAAATGCCTTTCTTTGGTAGCACACAGTCAAGATATTTAAGCAAGAATAATTTCCTACGGTTCTATCAGTCATCCTTGAAAACGTTTCAAGATAGTGCTCGGGTGATTAAACATCATTAGCCTGATGATTAACTTTGAGACCGCGAAACAACAAACGAATTGGAAAAACAATTCCATTCAGAACGCTATAAATATGTTAGAGTCTTATATTGAATATTAGGCATCAGATTCACCTGTCATGATATGATAATAGGCTAAATGAAGCACTATAATAATAAATACGACATCACAGGGAAAGAATAACATCAAAACTTCTTTCTTTTTCTTAATTGTATGTGATGTTTTACAAAATGTACTCATTATTAAATATATAATTTTCAAGGTTCAAGTATATACGCAAAGAACACACAAATGAAGAGTACGCATAAAATTCACGATATCTTGAACCAAGCTTGAATATCAGAAGGAGAAAAAATGATCAAACATGATATTATATGCTATTAACTTATGTTAATTTCAATTGCGTCTCAAATTCTAAATATTTATATATATATATATATATATATATATATATATAATAATATATAATATATACTATATATATTTAATATAATATATTCCAATACCAAATATATACAGAATATATTAATTGGACTGCCAAACCTGTCCCCTAATTAACTCCAGTCCTTACTTTACTTCCCCTCTTAGTAGCAACTCGTATCCAGTTCCCTCTGATACATCTTGCACCTTCTATAACTGCATTTAAGGTTTCGATTGTTCTCGATGTGATGCTTTTTACGTTGGCTTGGCCTCAACCAAGCTGAGCCTACGTATGAACAATCACAAGGCGTCCTGCGTTGGTCAGCGCAGTGACTTACCCATAGTCCTCATAGTCACTTCTTCTTGGTGACGACGGATGTTGAAATATCGAATTGAGTGTTTTAGTGACATTTCTGTTCTTTCCTATGTGTTAAATTTTTTATTGTTCACACGGACCTTCCATTTTATTCGAAGTATGGTAATATATATATATATATATATATATATATATGTTGACTGTTGTGCCTCCGTCAATTCTCTTCTTCTCGTGAGGACGACCGTCATTACGGTTAAAATATTGAACAGTGAATCTTTGTTATGTTTCTGTCTATGTGTCACAGTTTATTTTGAGTGTTTATATATATAATACCAATTAAAAGAAACGGTCCAGCGGACTTTTTTTAAATAAAATAAATTAAAACGAAGGAAACACACAAAAAGACACAGACATAACTCACATCGAAATATCGATGTGAGTTACTCGTATGTCTGTGTCTTTCTGTGTGTTTCCTTCGTTTTGAATTTATTTTATATATATATAAAACTAAAGTTTATCGGGACTAGGTCAGTTCTTCAGGTTCAAATTAAACTCTCATTGCCAACGTTTCGGTTTTTATATAAAACCTTTTTCATAGGCCTACAAAGCAGAGGGAATATAAAAATCATAAGAAATATTTGAACCTGAAGAACTGACCGAGTCCTAATAAACGTTAGTTTTGTTTCTATTTATTATATTATATTATAAATATATATAAAATAGCAGATTATATCCTGACATCAGATGCATTGTGAGCCTCCTTGCCATAGTGGTAGTGGTTACTCCATTGTATGAATGGTAATTATTTTCATGTATACAGAAATATCAACATTTTGATATTTTTCTGAGTTTCAAAAAAAAAAAATAAATATAATGAAAGTGAAAGAGTGAAGCAATGACTGTCGTAATTAGGTAAAAAGACCAAGCAGACAGTTGTACAATGTCATCGGAATTGTGTCACAGTGACAGCTGACTAGGCTATACAGCACTTTCAGTATCTCAGACTAAAAACTTCCTTCCCTGAAACTTGGCATTTGTGTAACAAACTCACGCAATCTTGCTTTCAGAGAATTATTACCAAAGGTCAAGAAAAAATAATTACCTCCAGCCTCACGTTTATCTAAGTCATTTTGTCTCTTGTGTAGGAATCAGTCGTTTAAAACTCTATTTTAGTTGCAGTGAGTGACCGTCTTTGTCAATAACTTCTTTCTACTAGTAGACGTCAGATTTAGTGTGTAATACCCATCAGGTAGATTAAAAGTTTAAGAAGCCTTTAAAATCACACGATTAAGTTGGTAAAAGAGCTCCTATACCAGAAGATCTACCATAGTTATAAAATGACATTAGTGACTTGTGCTAATTTAAATATATATTTAACTCTAAAATTGATAATGTATATGTTTGTTAAAAAGAATTAATGTGATAAAACATTCTTGCTTACGAATGATAGAAGTAATTATTTTTCAGGATAGAAAAACGTAAATCTGTGTTAGTTATAATATGAGGCGCAATCTATGATTCTTTGGCAGTGAATAATTTAAAATCTTCTGGTGAAATTTGATTACTCTATAATCAGCTGTTAAGTGTCAAAAAAAAAACCAATTTCTGAAAACATAAAATTGACCCTATCACGCTTCGTTTAATGTAATTTTGAAAAATGTTCCTTGAACTAATCTGTCACGTAATGCTTTATTTTAGGTTTAATTTAATTTTGATCCGTCAGACGGTATGGCTTGTATTGTCCTTACAAGCTTTCAGATTGAATGATAAGTCAACATTTTTATGTTTAATTGAAAAAGAAAAAAATATTTTCAGCTAATTTAAAATTAGCTATTATTTCATTTGTTACTTTTGAGACCAAAATTTGAGGACTTCGGAGTTAGTAGTTTAGGAGAAAATAAATGTTGACTACAAACAAATTCTTGCCAAAAAAGTGACTTTTACATCATTCATAATTTTTCCCAAACTATAGAGCACATCTACACTATGAGGCCAATTTTTGTATAAAATATTAATTTGATCCATCAAAGTTTGTGGACCGTAGCGTCTACACAAACTTTTGGATACACTCCCACCCAGCCTCACATACACACACACACACACACACACACACACACACACACACACACACACACACACACACACACACACACACAACACACACACACACACATACACACACACAACACATAAACACACAACCAACCAAAAGGTTGTCGGATTCGGAATTATGAATGAAAACACCAAATGATTACTACTTTGAAATATAAAGCGATCTTATTTATGGGAAAACATTAAGGAAACTGTCAAATGACTTTTGAAAAAAATAGAAATAAAAAATGGACTACATTATAAATGAAATGGGTATACAAATTCGTGAGTTTTTGCCCGTAAGTAAATGAGTCTGGTATTAGGTATAGCAGAGTTGTTAGATATAATTTGAGTATAATTAGAGTTATCTAACATTAGAGTTTGGAATAATGCATGTTTATTTGTCGACTTTATTATTCTTGTCATTAACTGTGTCATTGTTTCAGGTGGAGCTAAGGAGCTGAGGTGATTGACAGTCTAATCTACGGTAAGCTTACTAGTCATTTATGTCAGTTACTTGAGCTTCTTGCATCAGTTTATGATTTTGCATAATTAAAATGCTGATTGCATGGATATACGGTTGGTCGTATATATATATATAAAGATTTCACATAAACATGTGAAATAAGAATCAATGATCTAACCACAATAAGAAAATGGGAAAGATCTTAGTCTTGCTTTCCCAATTTTTATTGTGGTTTGATCATTGAAAAAAATATATTATATATATATATATATATATATTTGGGGAGCAGGCCTTCATTTATACACGTTTTATTAAAAGTAATGCCCAATTTAACTTTTACACTTTTTTTTATCCGTTTTTCAAGTGTTTCATACTTGACTTCCATGGTTCTGGAATAAAAACATAATTCACCAAAATTTTTATTACTATACACCGACATGTTTCGGTCATCGTTGACCATTTTCAAGGTTAAAGAATATAAAAATTATTAATGATCGAAAAGTGAATAACAATTAAAAAAACAAAATAAACATAACGAGTCCATAACACATATTCACAACTAGGGAGGTTATAAAGGTAAAGGTATGTTGAGGTTTCACCAGGCTCTTGGTTACCTTCCATCCGTCATTTGTATCTGGGAAGGTAATCGATTAACTTCTATCCTCTCCCAGACTGGTTCGCCTTCTGACTGCCTTCATATAATTTTAGAATTTTGAAAATCCTCCTCCTTGGCTGTTAATACTAGGTTGCTTTTCAAGGATCAAGATAGCTTCCAAAATTTGCAATCTGGTGTGGTCATGTTCTTGTTGTAATATTACAGTATTGTCCGTTAACATTTCCCTGGTTAATTGCATCCATGTGTTAACCTAACGTGCTCTTTGGGTCCTCCGGATGCCAGATGCATGGTGAGCCTTCGTGAAAGCGTGGTTGTGGTGGAACCAACGTATTTCGAGCGTAGGGACTCGCAGTTCCCTAATTTGCAGTTAAACTCATATACAACATTAGTTCTCTGAAGGGTTGCTTTTTTTGTGGGTTGTTCGTAATTACCATTCTTGAAGGGCAGAGTTGGCATAGTAAATTCGTAATTCTAATCTGTCATCTGGCTTGAGGCATGATGTATTATTCTTAATAATTCCTTTTAGTATACGTTCATCCGTTTTATAAGCTTCCGAAAACTGGTTTTTATAATATACTAAATGTTTGCGCCTTTGTTTTCGGGATTCTGTTGAATATCACTACCATGAAGTTTGTTCAGGCAACCTTTCAAGATGGAATCGAATTGTCGATTACTATATCCTTGTTAATAAGGCTTCTTTGAGCCTATCTGCTTCTTGTTTGAATAATTCCCAACTAGATGACGTCTTATACGCTCTTCGAATGAGGGTTTTAATCATGCCGTCCTTATATCTGTCAGGGCATTCACTTTTAGCGTTTAAAAGTATTCCACTATTCGTAGACTTTACAAACACTGAAGTGACAAAAGTCTGGTTTTCTCCATTACTCTTTATTTTAACATCAAGAAAGTCAAGCTACTGTTGGTTTCCATCTCATATGTAAACTTCAAAACCGATTCAGCTTCAAAAGCAATTTAATCTATCTATATATTCCGGCTTATCCATCATCACAAAGCAGTCATCAACGTACCTACAATATATATGAGGCTTCCAGGTTGGATTTTAGCGATAATCGAATTCTCTAGGTTGCACATATAATAATTTGCAAATGTGACCCCAAGTGGGGAACCCATGGCCACGCCATCCGTCTGGTAGTACATGCTCCCGTCTATGTGGCAGAATGGATTTTTAGTTGTACATGCTATAAGTAATTCTTTCAAGATTTTCTGTTTAAATGGTGGAGGGGGTAGCGTAGCGTGGTTGTAGGCTACATCACAAATAATATCTATTGTTTCTAGAACTGGCACATTGGTAAACAGTGATTCAACGTCTAGCGAAGCCATAGTTCCTTTAGCTTTTGTGGCTTTTAAATTTCCAGAAATTCATCGCTAGACTTGAGGAGGTATTTTGCTGGAAGGTAAACAGATATAATTTTATTAAGGGTTTTTGCGGTTTCGTACGTAGGCGTTGTAACTTGTGAAATTATGGGTCTCAGGGGATAGCCAGGTTTGTGACACTTAACATTTCCGTAAAGGTATCCCGGGTTATACTCTCCAATAACCGGTCTTAACACTTTATCTTCTACCTCCTTATTAGCCATTCTAATTAATTTATTTATTTCCACTTTTAACTTATTTGTTGGGTTTTTGGTACATGCTATATTAGTTGTACATGCTATAAGTAATTCTTTCAAGATTTCTGTTTAAATGGTGGGGGGGTAGCGTAGCGTGGTTGTAGGCTACTCACAAATAATATCTATTGTTTCTAGAACTGGCACATTGGTAAACAGTGATTCAACGTCTAGCGAAGCCATAGTTCCTTTAGCTTTTGTGGCTTTTAAAATTTCCAGAAATTCATCGCTAGACTTGAGGAGGTATTTTGCTGGAGGTAAACAGATATAATTTTATTAAGGTTTTTGCGGTTTCGTACGTTCGTCGATGACCGAAACATGTCGGTGTATAGTAATAAAAATTTTGGTGAACTTATGTTTTTAGTTCCAGAACCATGGAAGTCAAGTATGAGAACACTTGAAAAACGGATAAGAAAAAGTGTAAAAGTTAAATTGGGCATTACTTTTAATAAAACGCAAAAAAAATTTATATATTTATTATATATTATAATTATACGTTTTCAGATTATAGCCTATGGAAGTCGTGGCTTAGATAAAACACTTTTTTCCTTTCATATTTTCTCCTGATCTTGACCTGATAGGGAGTTTCTTTTTTCAAAATATTGATCATATTAAGTATTGTTTTCCATTATATGTTCTATGTAATTTTTCTTTTTATAAAATTTATAGACCATTGATTTCATATTTTAAAATTTCTATTTATATGTGACTTCTGATGTGATGAACAAAAGTTCAGATTGTTTGCGTTCAAAAGATTTTAGAATTTGTCAATCTGAAAGTTATTTAGCGTCCATCAGGAATTCGCTAAAAAAAAACAAAAAAAAACAGGGCCTGAAACAAGTTATATATAATCAAATGCTTAATGTTAGAAGATAGAGGTTAGTTAAAGTCACAGTATTAGATGATACAGGCATATCTTGTATACTGGAGTAGGAGGTGTTCAACCTGTTTTGGGCATTCTTGGATTTCTTCATGAAGATGGTAACATCACAACCGGTTCAACAACTCCTTCTCAATACACAACTTCGTTCTATGTATGCGCTCACTGAAAGAAGTAACTGGAAGGCCTTATTTTCGTTTGTCATTCTTTATTCATTCGCTGAATTTTGGCGTAATTTGAAGAAAGATAAAAGCAAATCACTGAATCAGTAAACCTTGTATTGCACTTTCTATATTTGTCTAATTGAGGGTTTCGAATTATGATTAAAATTTATCACCTTATCGGCGAGTTTTAATTTTATTTATTAGATAACGAGAAATTATTGTGAAATAATCGTCATTTCCATTTATTTATTTTATCGTTGGCTAAAAATCTCTTATCCATACAATTACTGTTTTTGTAGTTTATGGCAAGAGATCGTTATACTTAATGACACAGAGCCCAAAATACCTATACAGAGTAATGAAGTGAGGGCAGTGAATTCAAACAATAGTCAAGAAATTCAGCCCCTTTGAGAGAAAAAGTGCCAGAGTTAACTGGGTTTAACATAATATTTCCACAAAATATATTTGAAATGGTAAAACTTGCAGATGCAGCACTTTTGTTGGTCTAAAAATTCTAGCCCCTTGAGAATCTCATTGCCTACACGGCATATTTTTAAGCTACAAAAATCTCAAAAATTTAAAGAAATACAGAATATGCCTTTGCCATTCCTGTTGTTTGTTACTCTCTCTTTTCAGTGACTGAGATTATCTTACCGGATTTTTTTATATTATCATAATTTTAATTTTTGATAATGTGTCACTTTTTCTATCATCCCTTCCATTAAACGTCTAATTAATTATTAGCATTTCTTGATAATAAGTAATTCTTTAAGTTCGTCGCTAATAATTTTTTTTTAAAAAAATGATCAACATTTCACCTTTCATTCAATATTTGCGTTTTTTTTTTCTTTTATTGAGGTACATTACATCTGCATGAATAATGATAATTACGATGCACTTACTTACCCATCTATCCGGTTTCAAATATTTTATTTTACTGTTAAAATTATTAGAAATAAATCTGGGATTCATAGTGTAAGAATGATTCGAAATGATCTAATAAAAGAGGGCCTCTTTCATAAACCGTTGCACTTTTCGGAGTTTCCACATCGCAAAATACAAACAGCCATTATATTTTAAACCAATTGAAATTTCTAATGCAGTGCAATCAGTTATTATGTGGTATTTACTCATTGTAGGGTAAAAATCTAATGAAATGGTCTCCACATATAAAAATTTTAATGATATAAACAACACGTTTCGAACACGTAGTGTTCTTCCTCAGGCATTAACTAAAAAATACAATGACACCAGAGAGTTATCTATAGTACAAAGTAAATAAGTACTATTTACTTATAAAATACTTACTTATTAGTACTTATTTTACTTATAAGTACAAAGTTATTCTGGGGTTGCCAGAATAGTAAAGTAGTTCTCAGAGAGTACACAAGGTTTTCAAGGTTGAGACGCTTGGTTTAAAACGAACCGTTACAAACACTGTTTTTTTATCAATCATGTACTTTTATCATATAATTGGGAGTTATATCGTTGTTACTAGCTAATTTTTCTGGTTTACTGTTTCCTCTTCCCTTCTATTACAATTACGTTTGTGTGTATTTTAACAAAAAACTCTCACTCTGTAAATATTCGTTTGTTTTTATTTTATATTATCCTCTAATATTAAAATTCACTTATTATTATTACCATATATATATATATATATATATATATATATATATATAATATATATAAGAAAGATTCACAACGATATTTTGACATTCGTCGTCATGACTTCTGCCCGATGACGATGAATGTCAAAATATTGTTGTGAGTCTTTTTTGTGGGTGTTTTTGTCTGTTTTTCTCTTTCCTTTGTTAACTAGTAGTCCTGTTGGACCGCTTAATGTATATATATGTATATATATATATATATATATATATATATATATATTAGTATACTTTGGTAGCAGTCCTTCGGATATGCATGCTTTGTTGAACACGACAGAGTAGTGTAGACAGTTCCTGTCTATAAGTTTCTTCTCAAGACCTTCGATTTGCCTAAAAACAGCTTTTTCGTTGTTAGAACAACGGTTGAGGTGGTCAGCAATTGTAGTCGACGCGTTTCGATCACTTTCCGTAGCGAAACGTTGGCGTAAGTGAAGTGTTTGTTTGTGTAGACCAACCCTCAATAACATCTGCTGTTTGCTATATGTATAAAGTTTCACATAAATACGTGAAATAACAATCAATGATCAAACCACAATATGAAAAGTCGTTTTTTGACTCTGACGATGACAGCTTGTTACGGTTGAAAGATCTTAGTCTTGTTTTTCCATTTGATATTGTGGTTTGATCATTGATATATATAATTATATATATTCGTAAATTATATATATATTATATATTTGTGTACAATGGCAGCAGGTCTTCCCTTAAGCATACGTTATTAAAATAAGCAGCAGCTTCTGCATTGACCAAGTTCTTGTTGACACTCTCTAGTTTACGTATCACCGTAAAGTGATAAGAAAACTAGAGAGTGTCAACAAGAAATTGGTCAATGCAGAAGCTGCTGCATATTATAATAATATTTATATATGTAGATACTCATGTTTAAATTTAAAAAAAGTGATTATAATTTCTTTAATAATAAGAGATGAACTCTAATTATGTTGATACAAAAAATTAATGAGAAGTATATATCATATATTATTCTGTGATTTTGACTGATTGCATTACTTTTAATGGATCCGTTAAATTTTGTTTTAGATTTTTTTTTTAAAAAAAAGGAAAAAGTCCCCAGATAAAGTAAAATAATTTAAAAGTCCAATTAAGTTTACTGTGATGTTTCAGTTAGAGAATGGACCACATACATGAGGTCTTAATGATCAAACCACAATATGAAAAGGGAAAACATGACTAAGATCTTTCAACCGTAACAAGCGGTCTTCGTCAGAGTCAAAAACCCAACTGAAACACCAGATGCAGAAAACATCTGGTGAGGGGTTGAGAAGAGTGGTAGGAAAGGATGGTATTTTAAAAGGGTGAAAGCGCAGGAAAGGTCAAATGTCCCGAAAGGGATGTTTGGGGAAATAAAGGAATAGAGTTAGAAAGAGTAAAAAACTATCCGCTAGCTGTCAACCCTCTTAAAAGAGGCTATTGCCCTCGTGACGAAAGTATCAAGTTTGAAGAGACCGTTACTAATGTTTAAAATATTTGATCTATTAAATTTAAAATTTAAATTTTGATCTATTTAAATTGTGGTTTGATCATAATAATATATATTCAATTAGTACTGGAGTTATGTCACTCTATTGTGCTTTACATATTTCCAATGATTATGTCATGTTTACAGATATTTAGTTTAATACTGGGGTGCGTATAGATTGTCTATTGCTACTCTTGAAACAGGAATACCTCTCTATTAACTTAGTTTTCTCACAACACGCGTTTCAAGACGTTGCTTCTCATTTTCATCGACTTGATAGTCTCTGTGTTTCTGCTTTCTCCTTTTCATCGTTGTTTAACTCTGGCAAGTTGACAACTCCCAAGGTTCTTATCCATTTTCAGTCACTTTCTTATTCAAACTTTGCACCCAGCTCAATTTAACTTCCCTATAGCATTTCTAACTTATTCAAATACTAGCCAATGTCTCAAGTAACTTTAAAAGCTTGCCAAGTTTTCTTGTTTTCTTGTTTTTTACTTTACTCTAAGTCACGTAGAGTGATCGTGAAAAAATTTTGATGTTTTGATTTTGACAGATGTACATGTTTTGAGGTCCCCCAAAGTCGTTTTATGGCGTTTTTTTAGTAATATCTGTATGTGTGAGCGAGTATCCAAAAGCTAGTTACACTGTACGGTCTAGTATCTTTGATAGATGAAATTGATATTTTACAAAACAATGGGCCTCATTAAATAGAAGAATCCTTTTTTTTGGAAGCAACTATGTGTGATGGGAAAAATCACTTTTTTGGCCAAAATATGTTTTCAGACAATATTTTTTCCTCCTAAACTACTAAATATAGAATCTTAAAATTTGGCATTATTATGAAAGCGACTAATGCAATAATTGAAAAATCCTCACATTTTTAAAGCAACTGGAAATATTTTTTTTCAATAATATGTAAAAATTTTGACTTCTGAAACAATCTGAAAGCTTGTTTCGGAGGACACCATACCCTTTGTCATTTTGATTAAAATGAAATTATGCCTAAAAATAGAGCATAATGTGGTGACTGTGTATAGGTACATTGTTTTCAAATTACATCAACTACAGGGGTGTTATGATAAATTTGAACTTCCCAGAAAATTTTGCCGAAACATTGAAAATGAGCAAATTATAAGAAAACATTCCTGAATTTTCAGTTATGGCTAAGAAAAATAAAGCTATAAAGGCTGAATTTAATTCTGGACTAATGGATAACCTGCTATATTTGTCAGATTTGATTTTATTTATTTACATTTATATAAAAAAAATTTGTGCCAATCGACTGAAATAAAATTGATGTTTAGAGGTTTTTTTATTACCCTTAGTGGTAATAAAAATAAAATAAAATAAAAGAGTGGAGAAACTACCTATTGATCGTACTCCATATTCTGCATTGGTTTGATAAACTGCAGTTAGTCTTGTTAGTTACCATTGCTAAGGAGATCTTGGGGCTAACATCTTTTGAGCTTTCTAATAAGGTTGGTAGGAATCTGGTGAGGTGGTAATTCCTGAATCAAAGGATTTAGGTTGGTGAGTAAGGATTCAAAAAAATTGAAATGACTTAATATGAGCTGTAAGAAGAATAAAACTCTTTTACATAAAATATCAACACCAATCAAACGTATAATTTCTCTGCTTTCCATGGTATACTCTAATATAGAGGTTCCCAAAGTGGGTTCTGCGGAACCCAGGGGTTCCTTAATGGACTGTCTGAGGTTCCGTGAAAAACATTTAGTAAAAACATTTTTATAAAAAGTTTTTTTTTTGTGAGTATGGATTTATTTTATATTTCTTGTGAATCATGAAACCGAATAATGTTCCTATCTACATATATCCATAAATGATCAAACCACAATATGAAATGGAAAAACATATAAATGGTTTGATCATTGATTGTTGTTTTACATATTTATGTGAAATCTTTTTATATACCCATAAGTAGAAGTGTTCAAAATTTTATTCATAGTTAAGATGAATCACTAGTCAGTTTTTGGAACTATCTGATTCCCGAATTTCCTGCTATTGCAAAAGTAGCACTTCACACATTGCTGACATTTCCCATTACCTACTTAATGCTGGGGCTAACTTGAGAATCAAACTCTCAACTATAAAGCCAAAAATGGTTTCAAAAAAAAAACTCTGTGTTAAAATTGCTAGTAATTCTGTTTTATGTCTTATGCACTTGTGGAAAATATGAAAATTAAAATCTTTTAGTTTTGAATTTTTATTCGAAAAATACACATTGCAGTAATATGACTTTTTTGATTGTTTTTAAACATACATATTATTTAAAAAGGCATATGAAATATTTATATTATGATTGTATGAAATCATTAGAATCTGGGGTTCCCGAATAGTTACTGGAACCAAAAGAGTTCCACGTCGAAAAAAGTTTGAAAAACTTTGCTCTAATCAATCTATCTGTTGCATCCCTGAACAGAATTTAATATAGGATGTAGATGTTTGTTTATGAATGATATTATCTTTAGGTAATAATAAATTATGACAAATGGACTATTTCTTTGTGTACTATTAAGTAAGAAAAATAGATTCTTTCTATATTATTCCTATATTATTTCTATATTATTCGTTCTATATTACAAAACGGATACTAATTTTAAGTTGATTTTTTGGTGATTCGATGATATTGATATTTTTTCCTTACATATTTCTGACATTTTTGAGACAAAATAGGGATAATTTTAAGGCTTAAAGAGAATGCTATTGCTTAAATCTTCAATCTGGAAGGTAATCAGATCATCGGAATAGAATGTAACGGATCTACAAGCGATGTAAGCGATCCACTGGCTATAGGAACAAAGCTATGTGCTGTCGTAATACCAGTTATTACGGTATTTCGTATACCCACGCATATTTCGGGATAATTGGATCAATTACTACGTGTGCTACCTCCAGGATTAAAGACTAATAAATAAGTAATAAACGTCTCCGATTTTGACATTTATCCATTGTAGGGTAAACATCTAATGAAATATAGTTAATGGGTTAGTTCCACTGATTAGTAAATAGATTAGTAATATGACTTATTCAGTCAGGCACTCGTAAATCCTGTAAAGCTGACGGTTTCGGGTCGCCTGGATCCCATCTTCAAGAACACCTAAGTGATCGAAACGCGTTGTTTTATAATACTGTCATTTAGTAATCAGTGTTGTGTATATGTAGGTATATTACTTTCATTGTGTTTTTTTCTTTTATTGCTTATTTCATTATCATATCTAGCATGTGTCTTTTAAATGTTATCAGTGGTCTTAATAAACGTCATTTGGTGGTT
Source organism: Hermatobates lingyangjiaoensis (assembly GCA_026182355.1). NCBI lineage: Eukaryota > Metazoa > Arthropoda > Insecta > Hemiptera > Hermatobatidae > Hermatobates > Hermatobates lingyangjiaoensis. Next base: position 244,805 of record JAPFBL010000310.1, on the reverse strand, counting down.
TGTTTGTACATTAGATTATATAGACATGTCTATATTATGAATTATATAATTCTATCTCCACATATAAATTTTACAATATGACTTATTCAGAGGCATCTCTTATGTAAGATGAAATATCAAGAACACTAATCGTGTTCAACCTTGATCCATTAAATAGTTTGATATATATGTTGGACCATTTCATTAGATATTGTACCCTACATGAGTAAAGACACTGTAATAACTCAATTGCACTACATTACGAGGTTAGACATTTATATTAGAATTATTAATTTTCTCCTTATTTTACAAATGAAAAGATCTCTATGTAAGATGAAATATCAAAAAATAATAGAATGATCCATAAATAGTTTGATATATATGTTGGTTAGATATTGTGCCCTTCGAAGACATGTAAATCAAGAACAACGAGGTTTAATTTATTTTAAAAAGTTTTCCAACTGTAATTACTTTTGTAAAGAATACCATATCTCCAAAGGGAGGATTTAAAAATGTATGTAGAATATCTCATAGATTTTTTTACTTAACTACGAAGGTAGTGCAATCTGTTATTATGTGTTATTTTCTCATTATAGGGTAAAAAAATTAATGAATTTGCCTCCACATATAGAAATTTAATAATATAAACAATGCTTTTCGAACACATTTCCAGCAGAATGCGTCCCTTTTTAGGCTGTTTCTATAAATTTGTATGTGTATATGTATTTTTATACGTATTTCTATATATATTTCTAAATTTCTATATGTGGAGGCTATTTCATTAACTTTTTTAGCCTACAATGAGAAAATACCACATAATAGCGGATTGTACTACCTTCGTAGTTCATGAACCTTTTTACCCTAGAATTACTCAACTACAATCGAGGGAGCTGTATTCGTCATCACACAAAGAATGCTACTCTGTGTTTAGAAAAAGTAAGAACCCTGATCAAATTATATCTGTATTCGAGCCGATCATCTCAGAGGGGAATTCTCTCGAATTATACTTCAAAATCTATGGAAGTTATGGATATCTAGCTATTTGCATTTGTAAAGGTCGTAAATTTGTAAAATAAACTTAAAATCTAAAGTTGAATTTAGTTTCATGAATGGCATTAACAGTATGACTGCGGAGAATACGATGCCGATGAGTTTCAGGCCTCAGTTTGATAATTTTAATAAGATGTCAGATTCATCACTGATTCCATGATTCTTATAACTAATGAAATGATTACAGCCGACGAAAACAGGTGTTTGATATTTCTAAAAATATTTTGTTTCATTGATGTTCATTTCATTCTTGAATAGATTTGGAAAGGATTTTTTCAACTTTTAATTTTTTTGATGCACAAAAATTCAAATTTCAATTCACTTTAGCCCCTATCTCAAATGTCTATTATTTCACAACTGTATTCTCTTTGCTCTGATAAATTATAAAACTCGATAAGACAACTTACAAAGGTTTGTTCATTCATTATATGCATTTTTTTTTTTTTGAGTAAAGATATGCCATAATTATATTAATTTTTTTTTTTAAATTCTGAAGTCCTTTATATAAAATAAGATTAAATTATTATTGGATTAAAAAATAAATAAAATATAGAAAAGGAATATGAATACTTACAATTTGTATTAGCACAATCACATATGAACAAAGTTGTGATTGTGAATACTGTCAATGATTGGGACTTGTAAAAACATACGTCTCTTCAATTGTTTAAAGCACAAACATTTTATTTTGGTGATTAGAGCTTAATTGTTATATTGCTGGAAGGATTCAATTCATTCTCTCTTTGCAGTATAGTCTTTGTAGTACAGTTTGGTAGTTATATTATGATAGAATCAAGTTTTGTAAAATTTTTTTTGAATGTTTTTTCTAATTGTAAGAATTATATTGATTTTGAGAGTGTGTATTTTGATTTTCGATTGTTGCTCAGAACTAATGAATTCCCCTAGCCCTTGATTAGTAGAAAAGTAACTTTTTTGCGAGTTTGACAGTAGTTGGAGCAGTATAGCTGTCTCAAAAGAGAACTCTGTAGCTAGTAATCAGAGTAACCTTTCAAATCAGCCATCAATTTATTAAACAAACTTTAAAGTTTAGTTTTTAACTAAGCATTTATCACTACCTAAAATCTAATGCAATCTCTAATTAGAATTTCAACTGTTATTATTATTTCATCTTTATTGTTATTTAACCTTTATGTTTTTATATAAAAATATGTTTATACTTCAGTCCTTTTAAGATTTGTAAATTCTGTGATACTTATCTTTATATATAGTAATGATCAAACCACAAATGAAATGGGAAAACAAGACTAAGATCTTTCAACCGTAACAAGCGGTCTTCGTCAGAGTCAAAAACCCAACTGACTCTGACGAAGACCGCTTGTTACGGTTGAAAGATCTTAGTCTTGTTTTCCCATTTCATTTGTGGTTAGATCATTGATTGTTATTTCACGTGTTTATGTGAAATCTTTTTATATATAGTATATTTTTGTTTATATGATTTGGGTATTAGGAGTTTTTAAGTTAAGTCGATCAAACTTAAAACTGCGCTTTCGATTTAGAGTATTCGAATAAAATACGTTGTTGAACCTTGAGTTATTTCATCAGTTTTTCTACATAACTAGTATTATAGATGTCCAAGATTTTGAAAAGAATAGGAAAAAAAAATAAAATAAAATAGTTATTATAATCAATTGAAATTAGACATATTTATTTAAACAACAAAAACTATTAAGTAATTTGTTATTCACAAAGAATGATTCGTTGGAGAAAATGTTAAATTATCACTGTGAACGTGCGTTAGTCCCAAGAAAGTTAGCCGTTTAAAGCATGACTGACAGGCCAAACTTTCCAAATAAAATGCATCTTCCATGTTTATTAGTTGATGAGGGTCACGTACTAGGTTGCATTCACTTTGAATTACGTCTTACTTTCTCCTTAAAACTTCTCAGGTTTTTTTCTTGAAAAAAAAAATTAATTATGTATGGATGTTGGTCTCATATAATTCAAGAATGCACGTTCGAATGAATTTTATTTAATACTTTAAACTTGATGATTAGGCTTACTTTGATATTATTAAGAATTTGGCTGTTTTTACTAATGGTTAGCTCAGTAGCCGTTCTTACTCTCTTGGTAGTAGAGCCCAACAAAACGAATAGGTAATTTACAGTTAAAGTGAGTATCTTGTACGATGAGATATATGCATGTTGTTGACTAACTTACTTTCGTTGTATGACAAATTTCATAGAATAGGTGAATCCATCACCTGGAAACAGACAACTTCAACTATTCCGTTATAATTTGATATTAAAACACATTGCTAGATTGAATAATAAAACTAATTGGTTAGTTTACTCGTTTGAGTTTGGCCCAAGTGCCTCCACAGTTGATTCATCGAGTAGTTTTGCCCGAAGCCTTAATACTAGATGAGACACTCATTTTTTCACCTCAGTCCTGCAGGATACATCAGTCCTCATCTCACATCATTGTTTACATGTCTTATGATTATACACCATGCCGAAAATAAAGCCAATTGCAACTATTTCAGAGAAAAAAATAGCTTCCTTCGTAATGCGTGGGTAAAATTAGTGCAGCCATATCCCGAATAGTGTTCCAAATGTTATATTTTTACATGGTGATTCTTAATTTTTGTGATAATATTACTTATTGCGATTGATGATACTAAAGTTCTGCAATTAATTCCTTATTACTTCTAGAATATTTGATGTAATGATGATGTAATTGACGGTTATATAATATTTAACCATTTTATTATATTCCAAAAGAATTTTAAACAACCTGAGATATTCTATTATATTTTAGCGTGAAAATTAGCATTTGTGTTAGTCTGAGAAACATGATTATTAAATTTTATTTGTTTTCGCTTACAGAGAAGTATTTCAGAGATAAAGTTCACTTATTTTGAGAGGTTTTGATGTTAGTGACCTTGTTCACGGTCCTGACCTGCATACAGGCACTGAGCTCTGACCTACTTACTGTACGAAATATCACGCGCCTTTTACAAACGTACACTTTCATTCAAAGTGCTACGCGTACCAGAGAGCAGACCATAACGGCATGGTGTTATCTGAAAACTTTACCACTGAGTTAATTTAGCAATAGCGACCCATAATGTATTCAAAATTAAGTGAACTTTGCTAATATATTCCATTGCAGAGTGGTTTTCCATATTTTGACAGACTTCCGCATTCTTTACTACTTATCTAATGATGCATTTTAACATTTTCAATCTGGTGATTCATTTTATGCATTAAACTTTATGGAGAAATGTTTCAATGCATATGCTTGACTGCGCAATTAATCATATCGCCAAAGTTTTAAAGTAAATTGAAAAAGTTCTTTTGTGTTTAGATTGATTGTTTTCAAAGCTCTCACTGTATTGTTCTTCGACAATAAGTAATTCGTATACCTTTTTTTGTTTGTCTATTAACAATGGGTTGTGTTTTCATTGATGGTGTTTATTATTAAATGTTACTGTAGATACTAGACAGGGATGTGAGGTATAGTGGAAGTGTTATTGCTGCTAAACTACAGTTGTTAAATAGTTCCTATGAAACCATGTGTAACACTATATGTCAGAGAGTTAAAAATCCGTTCACCGATCCTTCTTGATGTCAAGCACTAGTTAAAGATCCCCATTTCAGTAAGGTTGAATAGAATATAATGTTATTATCACGATATAAAATAAACCCATTATTATAGGTTTTCAATTGCTAAAATAAATAACAAGCAACGATTGAGCCACATTTTGTGCTCCTAGAAAGTGGTTAAACGTGAAATCAAATCCATGGACATTGAACCAAACCAATATGACGAAGTATAACAATGGGGGTCAGAGTAGCCCGCACAGTGGCAACGTGCTAGCCCATGGACTGGTAGATCCAGGGTTCAATGCCCAGTCGGGCACTCGATTTATTTAGGCTGGAGGGAGGTGATTAAATCTGAGCACGTCGTCCTTCGGAGAGAACGTGAAGCCGTTGGTCACTAGCATCTACGATGTCAGGTAGTCGTTAAGGATTTCTACTCTAAATAAAAAAAAAATAATTTAAAATTTGCAGAGTATAACACTGGTAATAAAGTAAAGGCATGGAGCCAGAGTAGCCCAGAGGCTTGCGTACTCACCGATGACAGTAGTTCAAATGTATTATAAATAAATGTAACAAATGTATAAGTAACTATTACATTAGAAGTTAAAAATGGATAATTTTATAAAAAACTTGAACACAACTGTTAGATAAAATACGAATGTTCTAAGGTAATATTATAAAGACACATTCCTTTCATTAATTAATGTTATTTTATGTTGGGTAAATAAATTGAATATCTCAATTTACAATTTTTGTTTGTTTTAAATATATTTGATTTTATATATAACTTGAATTGATGTTATATTTACTTATGTCATAAAGTAATTACTTTTTTTTACTTTTAAATGATTTTTATTTTGCTTAATATACTTACTGTGTATATATCTTGAATCATGTTAAAAATACTATATCAAAAGCTTGGGTTATATAAGAATCTGTTTCCATGCCTTAATAACAAGAAACAACAATTAAAATTATCCCTGTCAATCATGTTCAGTGAATTTATTTCAATAACTATTGTTATAATTTCTGAGTGACACAAAGGGTCATGGGTAGTCTAGTTATATATAGAGTAAAGGCCTAAATATGGAGTCTATATGCCGAATCTCGGAATTGTGTATTAGACACATACAACAGTCGAATAATACCAAATTGTATGAGGATTGCACGTTGTTGAGATGGTTATTATGAACACATTATGTTTCCAATATCTTCCTTCACGAGTTTAAGCTGTCTTGAGTGTGAAATTCACAACAGAAAAAGCAATGGAGAACCAAATTAACTTTCTTGATGTCAGTACTAACGTGTTGGATGACAAAATCTAAACTTCATTATTCAAGAAAGAATCGAATACAACCTGCTATCTCAATGTTAATGCCCTCAACGCTACAAAGATGGAGCAATTAAAGTCTTAATGCACAGAACATACAAGATTTGCATGGAATTGGGAATCATTTAACATAGTTATTAATAGAACTAAGAAAGCATTTGTGAATAACGGTTACTCTAATGAAAATTTTGATCTCATTTTGAAAGAATACCTTCGAGTAAAAAAGAGAAGCAAATTTATGAAGCTAGATAAACAATAGTTCATGAATTTATTACAAAATTCAGTATTCCGAACAACACTGAAAGATTGTTAACAGACATTGTAAGGAACAATGCCAGGTGTGAAAACTTAAATAAAAAAGTAAAACGGGTCATTTAATATAAAAGCCCACCTGTGAGTAGCCTATTAATGAAAAAAAATAATAACCAACTCAAAAAACTCACCTTTAAAGGAAAGAAATCTAGTGTACAAGTATACATGTACTAATGGGGACTGTGATACCCAAAACATTCGTACATGGGTTTGACTAGCATCTCTATATAAGGAAAGTTCACCATGCACTTAATAACAGGAGCACCCAAAAAGTATGTGCAAGCGAAACACAAAGTAAAATGAACTCGAGAGATGCTAAGAGTAGTTACAAACTCAAAAATAATAATAAAAAAACAAAATGAATATCATAACCTGAGAATTTTAGAAGTTATATAATTAAAAAACTGACACTACTCTTAAATTATCAAGTCGAAAATAGTGACAAAATTTTAAAGCTCTTTAATTCATATCAAGGGCATCCAGAAACCCTTGCAGATATTAACTCAAACCGCAAGGACACCAACCCAAGCGAGGATTAATGACCAGGTTATGTTAAACTTGAAGAAAAACAATCCTCACTGTTTTCACTTTGCATTTATAATAAGCAGAAAATCCACCCAAAAGTCATTCATGTCCTCAAGATGAAAGCTGATCATTCAAAACATGTCAACCGTAAAGAGATATATTTATTGTGTAGACAAAATAACAAAAGTGTTATTTAGAAGAATTGAGATATTCGTTAAGAAACACGTATCAGCTAAGTTGGGTGTTATTTTCAATATTAATATGTATAAAAAGATTTCACATAAACACGTTAAATAACAATCAATGATCAAACCACAATAAGAAATGGGAAAACAAGACTAAGATCTTTCAACCGTAACAAGCGGTCTTCGTCAGAGTCAAAAACCCATTGATCATTGATTAATATGTATATAACCCTATAGGTAAACAATAAATAGATAAATACACTTACAGTCTCTAGGTCCGTAATATCCGGCTTATAAGCAATCGGGACAGAAGGGAGTTCCGATAATTTTTTTACTCCACTTTCTTTTCTCATGATGACGGTTCAACCAAACATTACAGACTGTAAGTTTGTGTTTTTAATTTCTCTATGTTTCTTTATGTACATTGAACTGTATTTGTCCATTTCGGATCGTATTTTCATCGAAAAAGTGTTTATATATATATATATATATATATATATATATATATATATTTATATATATATAAAATATATATATAGTAATTAAATGAAACGGTCCAATGGACTTTTAAATAAAAACCAATTAAAAAAGATAGCACACAGATAGACACAGGAATAACTCACTTCTATATTTCGACCATCGTCGTCATGAGGAGGCGAAGAGACCCGCAGGAAAGCAGAGCGGCGACTCAGCCTTTCTGCGGGACTCTTTGTCTCCTGATGACGACGATTGTCGAAATATAGAAGTGACTTATTCCTGTGTCTATCTGTCTGCTATCTTTTTTAATTGGTTTATATGTATATATATTATTCGTTGGATGTGATGGTCGTAAAGGAGGGGAGACCATATAAGTGTTTGCATTAGAACCTTAGGCAATTTCTAAGTTGCGGAGCACCTACAGCTCGCCAGGGGTGCGGGAAGGATGGCATGTAGGAGGCTTGATTATTTTAAAAGCAAACCACAGTTAATTAACAGCGTAAAGTTCACCCTTATAATGACGATGGCTGTCGAAATATCGAATTGATTTTTGGAGAAGTGAACTGAATTTCTTTAAGTCTTAAGGGCTGTGTTCCCGTTGTAGAATTAGGGATTACAATAATCCTTTTAGTCACTTGTTTTCTAGAAGGCATTCCATCTTGCACTACTAATCATCTATTACTTGTTGTTAAGATATTTTGTTTGTTCTTTACTCTCATACATTGATTTCTTGATTTTGTTGAATTATCACTAAGTAAATAAATTCAATTTCACTACATTGAATACACTATGTTAACGAAATTCTTAACGGTATTTATATTCTAATACTTAAACTAAGGCTCTTAAAATCTATTCTATACTTTTTACGTTAATTTAGAATTCAGTGAAATAAATGGAGGTTATTAATGTAATTCAATTAATCAATTACATTTTATTAATTAATTAAATTAACCAATCAATAAAAAATAATTATTAATATAATTCAGTGAAATAAATGGACGATATAGAATGGAATGGAATAAATAAATGGAATAAATAGGGAAATGGCTATATTCTCTAAAATATAATTTTAGGGTTAAATTTATTTGCTGGCTTATTTCAGATGTTTTCCAAATTAATTACAAACAGTATTTGTATCTTCATTGTTAAAAACATCTTAAACTATTTTACAAAATGAATGATTTAAGGTACAATTAAAATGATAATAAAATAACCATTGTAGTAAGACAAAAAAGTAGTTTGTCATTGCATCATCAGAAATGATTTATAAAAAGAATGACAATATGAGAATTCATATGTTAATGGGGCAAAGTTGGTAAAGTATTAAAGTTTTTTGAATCATGGCCGAATTATCATAACGGCAGGCGAAGGTAAGTCGGTCAGAGTCCCTAGCCGCGCGACTATCTCACCTCTGACATATAACAAATTCTCTTGGGATATAAATTTTTGATTTCTCTCCCATGTCAATGTTTCAAAGGAAAAATATTTGCTGTGCTATTTCTACCGGTTTTTCTACTAATATACATATAAAAATGCCCATTAGTATGGCAGGCTTGTCACATTGATAACAAAACAACATTTTGACCTTTTCTTATCCACTAAGTAGTATTATTTCTTTGCTTTGCTCTAAACCTTTCTATTTCTTTGCAATATATTACAGTGATAAAACTAAATTTAATGCACTTGTTTAATATATCTTAAATACGCTTTCTTTTGATTCAATTTAAAACATAACATCTATTATATCTTGAAGAAAGTTGTGTTGTAATATATAGACCAAGTGAAAGTTCTCTTAAGGGCTTTTACTTGCCCTCTAATAGAAATTTCAAACTTCTCTTAGGACTTTAAATCTATATTATTTATTTTTTTTTATTGTAAAGTTTATTATGTACTCCATTCTCTTTACCTTTCCGTATATTCAGTAAGGTTAATTGTAATGATCATAAAAAACAAAAGGTTTTGAGATGTTAACAGATTTACACGTTCTGATATGATATCTGGATATATATATATATATATATATATATACATTTTAGATGAAAATACGATCTAAAACCGACGAATAAAGTTAGATATAGACAAAGAAACTTAGTTCCTTCTCTTTAATGTTTTTAATTTCTTTACGTTTCTTTGTCTACATTGAACCTTATATATATCAATGATCAAACCACAATAATAAATGGGAAAACAAGACTAAGATCTTTCAACCGTAACAAGCGGTCTTCGTCAGAGTCAAAAACCCAACTGAGGTTGGACTCTGACGAAGACGGCTTGTGACGGTTGAAAGATCTTAGTCTTGTTTTCCCATTTCTTATTGTGGTTTGATCATTGATTGTTATTTCACGTGTTTATGTGAAATCTTTTTATATATATATACCTGACGACGAGGACAGTGATTTCTTTTCTGTGTGTTTTTTTTAAAAGTTCCTGTTTATTCAGTTCGAAGAATCGTTTCATCTGATTGGTTATATATATATATATATATATATATGATTAAACCATAAAATAAAATTTTTGTCTATTTACCTTGGTGTTGTTTTACCCGTGCCATTAGTGGTTACCTAATGATTTAATTAATTATTATATTAATTAATTGTGAATGATTTAATAATTATATTTATATAAAATGTACTAGTAAAACAAACATATTTTGATATTCAATAATACGAGAAAATATTTCAAACATTCTTAGAAAGTTACCATAACAAAAAAGTAAGTATGCACAGTTAACTCCAAATACAGAAATAATAACCAAAACAATGAAATAAATGAAGTAAAAAAAGGTCATAACTGAAACAAAGTTACAAAGTTATTTAACACTCCATGGACTGTTGAATATACGTATATATTGTTATAACGCCCCATATTTGGCTTTTATCTGTTTCTTTTCACAATTTCTTCAGTTTCCGGAATTTTTTCCTCGTCTCTTCATTAAAACTATAAAGCTTATCACCAATACTACAAGTCGACGTGTTTTGTATGTACCACATTCATCATCAGGGCAATAATGAATATAACAGTGAGTTAGTCAGTTTGATACAAGCCAAATATGGGGCGTTATTTAACAATATATGTTTAAATGAAGGACTGCTTCCAACTTTTACAAACACACACACACACACAACACACACACATATATATATATATATATATATATATATATTGTTGTTCAAATAAAGGAACATTGTTGTTCCTTTAAATAATGCCTATGAAAAAGGTTTTAAATAAAACCGAAACGTTGGCAACGAGAGTTTAATTTTTTATCCTGGAAAATTGACCTAACCCCGATTAGAGAACACACCTATATATATATATATTTCAAATCTGACAGTCCCTAATTTTTGTTAAATCATCATCAGGAGAGATAAGAGAGAGAAGCCAAGCGCACTGATGTCGAGAGTGTCGGATTGTTGCTGCATGCGCAGACTGTCACAAAGAAGGAAGGAGATAAGAGTCACATCTTTGCAATTAGAGGGATTTCTAGCACAATTTGTAGCATATAGCACACATTGAAGTAGAGTCCGTGGCTATTGGCATGAATGGCGATGAGAAGATGGGAGGGGTTGTTGACGGAAGCTTTATGATTGTTTATCAGGATGCTAACTTTGGTGGGTGCTAACTACGATTTATGTTGGTCTAACATCCACCACACTTAGCCTCTTCTTCAACCTGCAAATCCAGGTGGATCCACTTGTAAACAACTTTAAGACCTTGCTTGTACTCGGCAATTCCATGTTTATTTCTACTTTCACTTCTTATAATATCATTTTAATAATACTGATCATGTAAGAATGCTTAGTTACATATTACATGTGTTAGCTGAGTAATGACGTCATATTTACGTTATTCTATAACCATTACTACTTTAAGCACATCGTAAACACATTTACGATATAGTATCATCAATTACGTGTTAAACTGGCTTATATAGTGCTTTTTACAAACCTTTTCTTCACCCAAACTGTATAAAGCAAAAAAAAATATAAAACAAATTATAGGAAAATAATTTGATGAAAGTATTTTAAAAAAATTAGCTCAAAATTAACATGAAAACACATTCGAGTACAGGTAATATTGCCTGCAGCTTTTGTTAGAAATACTTTATCTCAGTGAGATCATTTAAACTCTAGAAATTTTAAAAACAGAATGAAAACTTCAAATTGGCGCATCGACTATTTGACCATCATCAGTCTATCATAATTTTACCAACCATTTTTTGTTACTATTTTCCCTTAGTTTAAAATCGTATAATGTTTTATTTGCAATACATCATTGCAATGAATTATTTTGATATTTTTTTCGCAGTTTAATTCTAACAATAATAGATTAGCTTTAAATTTAACTCCTTTACTCATCAATATACATAGGTTAGGTAGGTTGCAGTGGCAGTCCACAAGGGAATACAGAAAACCTGAATTCGTATCACGTTTTGTGATACGACACAAATGAGGCAATGAACACTGTATATTTCTAGTCCTAATTTTGCTTAACTGAAGTGTATTTAGAGTTGGTGTTTAGTGAGTACCTGGTATTGTGTAGGCTCGTGACCGAGAGCTGGCGTCCTTTCCGAGGGAAAACAGATCGGATTTATTCACCTCCCGCGTGAATAAATCATGGGTCAGAGTGGTGCCTACCACCCGGATCTATCAGTCCAAAGTCGGGCACGTTACCACTGTGCTAACCTGGTCTACTAACTCAACAATGCATAAGTAAAATGAAAATTAAATGAAGATGTCAAATTCATTATAACTGTTGTTATTTCTTGTTCTCCGTGTAAGGTGAGCAGGAAAGCTTGAACAATGGAAAAACTATCCAGATCGGAAATAAAAAAGAAAAGTAAATACTGAGCTTGAATTAGTTGATAAAAAAACACACAATGTCAATTTTTAGCTGAAGGGTCAAAAGAAACAATTACTTCTGGTTCTATAAGTGAACCTCACAAGTGCCTTGTGAGAGAATTAAATTAAAAAAAATATAATTGAGAAAAATAAAAACAAAATAAAATAAATTGAATTAACAAATTTGGTATATAATAGTAAAAATAAATATTTATAAAACAATAACATTGTGAAAAAAAGTTTTAAAAATACATTGTACAAAATGAGATGAGGTTGTGAAAGGTAAATATAAATACCACAAGGACTGTAATCTAGTTGATGTCTTCAACTCACTTGATCAAATCAGGACGATGAAACGTTTAAAAATTCACCTTTGAAATGATTAATGCGAAAACTACGGTCTTTAGGTTTTTACAAATGGTATTTATGCCGATGTACAGTTATCTTGGAGTAGCTTTTCCTGCTATAAAGATAGCGTTATTCTGAGTTCCGTGACCCTTTCCTAATATTAACAACATAAACTTAATATTACAATTATTTAAAATATAAGTTGGAGGGATTATATTGAAATGTTAATTTAATGGAAAATCATTTTAGTGATTATTATATTTCATGGGCCCTGATTGGCGAGCAAGGTCCGTAATCCGTATTTACGCACCGTATATATATCGACCACTTGATAGAATAGGTGTGTTATCTAATAGGATTCGGTCAATTTTCTAGGTTCAAAAATTAAACTCTCGTTGCTGACGTTTTATTTAAAACCTTTCTCATAGGCAGAAGTATAAATTTTGAAACAGAAAATCTAAGTATTACATTACACATTATTTTACAAAGAAAAATAGTAGAAAAATACTACATTAACAACTGTAGTATGAATGAACACGTGACACTGAACTGAAATAACCAAGCAAGATGTAAAAGGTGTATAAAGACCGAAACGTTGGCAATGAGAGTTTAATTTGAACTTGAAGAACTGACCGAGTCCTGATAAACTTTAGTGTTGTTTCTATTCCCCGGTCGATACTTTTATCAATATATATATATATTGATAATATATATATATATATAATCAATATATATATATATATTATTTATACAAACGGTTTTTATTTATTTTCCCTCAATCCTGTTATTTAGTTGGTTATTAATTTTTGATAATTATTTATACATATTCATAGGTAGTAATCGAAAATGATTTTTTTTTTAACGCAAAATTTATTTTGAACATTGTAAATATTTTGTTCAGTGATATACTTTGTATCCCAGGAAAAAGTTTTTTAACATTTTTCTCGAAAACCCAATTTTATTTTCTTCTGTTTTGTTATATTTCGACTGATTCATTAACCGATTTTAGTATATTTCAGAGTTTGGCAGATTCACAAAGTATTTATACTGGTTTGATTGTAATTTTTGTTTTTCCTATAAGCACATGAAGTCACTCTAGAAGAAAATTAAATTAGGAGAATATTATATTTAACGTAATGGCAAAAGTAAGGCTCTTTTAAAACTGTATAATGTAACTTACTTCAGGAGGTATGAAGCATTATTCAATGAAACATATATTTAAAAATAATTTAAACTTAGATTTAAGCCTTAATTGTCAGCCTTGCCTGAAAAACTTATTCAACGACATTTTAATTATAATAGTCTACTTCAGGTTATTAAAATTTGAATAGAATATGCTGTTGTTGCGAGAAATACACAGGAACCTAGAATGGTACGATAGAATTAAGCCTCTTTTGGTAGAAAAGCAGCTGCTTTATTATTATAAGGTACTGTTTGTTCAAATGTTATTATTTAATAATCAGATTAGCATTTACTTATTGTAGTTTCCTTTTTAGAATCCCAATGTAAGTTGCAATAACTTCATCGAAATATTTAAAGAGTAAAATTTATTTTTTGTTGCACAAAGAAGTTGACCAATAAAGCGACCACTGAAAATTTATATGTTATACAATTTTCATGTAAGCTAGTATATATGATTTATCAATTTAATTTTTTTTTTAAAAGAGGATTACTAAATTTAGAATATGTACGAATTATGTAGAAAGCGATAGTCGGGTTTTGTTGACGACGTGACGTCAGGGGCACTGTTACGGGAGACTCTGAATATCTCGGTAGAAAGCGTGAAAATTCAGACTGGTGCAGTCGCCGACTTCCTTCTCTGTCAAGGCCATTTCCTTCCAAGTCTCTTTTCTTGCAATATAATTCAATAAAAATAAAAAAACTCATGTATCTAAGAATAGAAGTATCATTTTTTTATATTCTTTTATAGCGTTTTATTTGTTTGTAGAATTCACTTGAGCAACAGTTCTATCAACTTGTAGGATGATTTTTCCAACTGAAATTTGAGTTTGCTGAACTTGAATACTAGTTCTATGCGTGGTTCACTGCTTGCGATGGGCACTTTAAACAGTGCTGTGTAATCACTATTAGCAGTGATTCTACGACAAATAAATTCCCATATTACATAATGTCCCTGAAAAATGTATTAAGAATAGTTATAATATTATTTGGCATAATGACATTATGTTTAATAAGGTTTATTTAAAGTTCAATGAAGATAATGAAACTTAGCTAAATTTAAAACATTCAATTATAATCTCCAATTTTTGGCTGAACCTTCTTCAGGAGAGATAAGATAAGAAACCAAGTGCACTGGTACAGACATGACAGCCGGGCGAAGGGAAAATTCCCGAAAGATTGAGGCTACCAGACCAAAAATAGTGAGTGCAGAAGCTGCCGGAAGTTTTAATATTATATATTAGTCTTTGTTCACATTTCATTTTGTGGTTTGATCATTATATATATATATAAATATATATGATTGAGGGGCTATTATCACTATCACAAGTGCTCCGTATTATGTCAAAAACTACACTCTTCATAAAGACTTAAAAATTCCATTCATCCAAAACCTTGCCTCTGATCGTTGTAGGTCATTTCACAAGAACCTTTCCTCTCACCCAAATCCATTTGTACGAATCCTTGCTTCCTCCTCACCTTCCTAGAATCCCCCAAGACGACTCAAGAGAAAATGGCCCAGAGATCTGCTATTACAATAATATACTTTAAAAAAAAAAAAACAAAAAGTGAGAAGTTGAACCAGTGGGTTTCATTCTTTGCTCATGTGCATCGATATCATTGTGTAGTCTATTACTACATATGCCTGTTACGCATAATATGCGTATGTATGTATATTTGTAAATAAAGATGGTAAAAAAAAAATTATGATTTAGGAAAATTCTGTTGCTATTCTACTTGATAGGTAGCCTGAAAATCTAAACGAAACTTTTTAATGTTAACAACTTGCTCAGATTTACTGGTCATATTAACAACTTGCTCAGATTTACTTATCATATATATATATATATATTTAATTGAATAATATGAAAGTTTGTCTGAACTGAATAGCAATGAAAGTGGCTGCGATGGATCATGCGACTCGCCAACACTTTGCTTTCAAGTAATGCATTAAGCTGGAAGTTGTGTGGGATGAACCAGGATACCAGGAGTGGAGTGGTTTTTTTCAATAGGTTGTTTACCTTGGCTAAAGTGGCCACATTGCTGACCTTTCACATTCAGTTTCAAGCCCAACATGATTGTTGTCCTATTTTTCAAGAGTCTTGTCCACATCAATCTTTGCTCTGCTATAGTCGTCTGTGGTTCCGGCTGGGCTTGAGCCAACATAACCTCCTCTTGGACGTCGTTCAACTCCAAGGGTTAGTCACAAAGCTCAGTTAAGCATTGCAAACACCAAATTATTATTCATTCAAATAATCTGTTCCCATTCACGCTCTAACTTTCAATCATTTTTTTATTTTGAGTCAGTGTTTGCTAAAAAGTTGTCCCTGGTTTATTATCGTTTATCAGATTGGTCCATCAAAATGCGTTCATGTTGGTAAAACAATTGTGCATCTTTATAAATAAAATAATGATTTTGTCTGTACATTGCTTAGAACTGACTCATTTCAAGTTTTCTTTACGTTTCATACATTGGAGAAACCGAATCCACCCTTAGAAAAATTTCTGTCGGTTTGTCGGTTTGTCGGTTTGTCGGTTTGTCGGTTTGTCCGCAAAACTTTGTCACAGGTAAACTCAGCTACCATAAGACATATAAAGCTGAAACTTTTACAGTAGATTTGTGTAGGTCTAACTTAAAATATAGGCTATGAATTGATTGGAAATTCAACGTAGAAGTGAAGTTATGGACGTTTAACGGAAAATGTTTGTCACAAGTAAACTCAGCCACCATAAGACATAGCAAGCTGAAACATTGACACTGGATTTGTGTGGGCCTAACTTAAAATATGGGCTCTAACTAGATTATTAATTCAATACAGAAGCGAAGTTATGGGGCTTTTAGCTGTATTTTCCTAACTTCACAGACAAGTTTGTTTTGAAAATACACAGGTGTGGCAAGTAGGTATTGTTAGTTGATTTTAATTTCAATTGAGCATATGAATATATTGCGTATTTGACATCATTGAAATGGTGTTTCACAGAGTTAAGGATGTACTATCTATTGAGAATAAATCTTTTGTAAACGAGCAATTCTCAGCCCTTAATATGAACAGGCATGAGAAATCAACAAACAAGTTCTTACGCTATATGAAACCGAGGAAAGAACTTACAAGTCAGTAAAGAAATTGGATTAGTGATGAAGAAGCAGTTCATTATCTAATTGAATTTATTGACTCTGAATTTATTTCTCCTGGACTGCCTGCTCATGAGTAAAAACTTAAAGTAGGAGAACCAATCATGCTGCAATTTAGTAGCAGTAACAAATTTCATGTTACGAAACATGAGTGCCTCAAAACTGTGCAACGGGACACGACTCTGAGTTCGTGCTCTACACAGATATGCCATAGAGGCGGACATAATGACTGGATGTGGTATTGGGGAGTCTGTGTATATACCACGCATACCATTGATTCCGAGCCACTGTCTGTTTCCGTTCAAATGATTGCAAAGTGCCGTCAGAGTCTATTTCGCAATGACGTTAACTAAGTCGCAAAGGGAGACTTCATCTAACGCAGGAATACAAGGTAGCAAAACCAAGTTTTTCTCACATGGTCAAATGTAGTTTACATGCTCAACGGTCAGAGGTTTCAACTCTTTCTTCTACCATGAACCTGAAGGACAGACAGCTAATGTAGTGTATAAGCTGGAGGCATTTGTTTAACACTGTAGTAATAATGGTATTTTCTACTATTCTATAATTTCTAATGACATTTTGAAATACCAAAAATGACGGAACTTCTGATTCCTCCGTGGTATAGCCGAAAGGCAATAGGCACACGGCAATAAACCAAAACAGGAACTTCTGATTCCGTCAAAGACGGGTACGTTTGCTATGTATTATATATAACTGTCAACTTTTTTTTAATTTAATATTTGCTTAATAAATACACTGGTAATAATGTAAGGTATGGGACCAGAGTAGCCCAGTGGCTTGCGTGATCGCCGATGACAGTAGTGCAAATGTATTATAAATAAATGTAACAAACAAATATTTTTTTTGAATTTAAAATGTGGATAATATAAATGATGGTAATAAAGTAAAGGGATCTAGCCAGGGTTGCCAGTAGCTTGCTTGCTCGCCGATGACAGTAGTGCAAATGTATTATAAATAAACACAACAAAAATATTTTTTTTTAATTTAATATTTGCGTAATATAAACACTGGTAATAAAGTAAGGTATGGAACCAGAGTAGCCCAGTGGCTTGCGTGCTAGCTTTTGACTAGGAGCACGTTAATTAGAACTAACTCATTTCAAGTTTTCTTTACGTTTCATACTTCAGAGTAGCCACATGTACCCTTAGAATAATTTCTGTCTGTCGGTTTGTCCACAAAATATTGCTACCATAAGACATATAAAGCTGAAACATTGATTGTAGATTTGTGTATGTCTAACTTAAAATCTAATCTTTGTATACAGAGGCTTTTTTTTAGCACTGTACTAATAATGGTATTTTCTACTATTCTATAACTTCTAATTGTAGTATTAGTATAATACTATAATTGATATTTTGGAATACCAAGTATAATAGAATTTTTGATTCCGTCAAAGACGGGTACGTTTGCTAGTTAGATAATAAAAATATAACGATGACAGACAATTTGCTTAATGGAATAGCATTTTTTGTTCAACTTACAGAAAAATTGAAACATTTTGACCACCAACTTTTAATTTAAACTACAATATCAAAATGTTTCAGATTTTTAAAAAAGTAATAGCAACAACGATAAGTACGTTATGGAAAGAAAACTCATATAAAGCAATGCACTAAAATATTCAAAAAGCATTCTTCACAGCGTTTTATCAATGATGACATTTCTGAAATGTCAAAATCTCGTTGGTTTTCATCAATAACAAGATTTTAGAGTAAATACTTGAAATAAAAATGAACATCTAAACCATAGTAAGAATAACACAAATGGACGTAGATTATTCAACTCTTTTGAGCATTTTACAAACTTTTAAAATAACTCTTTGTCTACTTCCCTTCTCCAAACCAATCCAGATGTCCTACGTCACTTGTGTCAGTATTAGTTAATCTCCAACGGAGATCACTTATTTTGGTTGAAAGATCTTAATGACATTTCTGTTTTTATTACAATGGTTTAGACGTTGATTTTTATTCAACCAAATTATTTTCAAATCTTGTTACCATATTAATGGTGGTATAACATTTGGAGCTTGGTCAGTTTTCCAGATACAAATAAAACTCTGAAATGCTTATGATTTGGTTATATTTAACCAAGTTCAGTACAGGGCAAACATTGCTGTATTCAGTACAATAAGAGAGTTATTGCATATCTCTAAGGTTTCTAGTTCTAAAGTATTCTGAAGACCTTTTCGAGGAGACCTTGTTTTTTTTTTTTTTAGAAATATATAAGGACTGTTTTAACTGGATCTCTATAAAAACATTCCATCTTTAGCCATCTGTTAGTAATTCGGAAAGCAAGCTGTAGCTTAAATGAAGCAGCATGAAGTACTACTTTTCACCACCTTCATTTCCCAAAGAATCAAACAATCCATTCACACAATTCGCCTTAATAGTGGCAATAGAACACCTTCTTGTGTACAACTATTAGTGATCACAATTTCAGTTGTGGTACAAACTATATTTACACGATTTGTTCCTAAGTTTCGACACTTGTTAGCAGGATGAGTAAATATTTTGTGTTCAGTAGTGACTTCGTGCTTATCGTGTTTTTGTAATTTCAAGTCTTGACCCTCCTGGACTGTTTCGTTTTTAAGATAATATATATATATATATATATATATATATATATATATATATATATTATTAAAGTTGGCAGCAGCTTCTGCGTTGACCAATTTATGGCTGATTTTTTCTAGTTTCCTCACTAGTTTACGGTAACTCTCGGGTATTTTCCAGAGGAGTTCTGGTAACGACATGAAGGTAAACACTAAACACTTTAAAACTTTATTCTAACACTATAATTTAGACTTAATCTACAACACAAGCTTTCGGCTTACATTTGCCATCTTCAGGTAAAAATCTATAAACTAAAATTATAATCATTATAATATATATATATATGCATTGTGTATATTGATGAAAGGAGTAATAAGCGAGTGATTAAAGATAATACGGTTGCGGTAGGAGTGGTTTTCGATATGACGTCTTGACACACTGACATAGTTGATGGTAGTTAGAGGCGTCCAGATTAATGGATGGACGTGGAATAGGCCAGTGGACACTGCTATACTTCAGACCACTTTAATAAAATGAAGGCGATGTAAT
Source organism: Hermatobates lingyangjiaoensis (assembly GCA_026182355.1). Taxonomy (NCBI): domain Eukaryota; kingdom Metazoa; phylum Arthropoda; class Insecta; order Hemiptera; family Hermatobatidae; genus Hermatobates; species Hermatobates lingyangjiaoensis. The sequence goes on along the minus strand of JAPFBL010000310.1, from coordinate 224,764 downwards.
GCGCTGACATAAAAAAAAGTATCCCCTGTCATCTCGAATGAAACAGTTTGAACCTTCATAGAAAGCAAATTATGAATAACTTTATTATAAAATTAGGGAATATACGCTTATATGTTTCCACGCTTTGGTACAATTGTGTCAATGAGTATACTCGTATTTTTTTTTTAAAAAAAAGATGGTTATATCGGAAAGAAAACTTATAATTCTTTCATTTTGAATTGCTCCATTTATAAAAATTAGTTCAGTTCTTTGAGAAGTAAATAATAATCAAAAGGCCTTAAAACTTCTTAATTTTTTATAATACTTTTAGTGGTGTTTTATTTGATATAAATAATAAACTCTCCCATTTAGACACTTATATTATACCTAAATGGAACATTATTTATTATATATCAAAGAAGTATGATATGTTTACTTATAGTAAAGTTGAATGTAGGCCACTTCAGATTTTTTATGTGAATTTATATTAATCTTTCATTCCTGGAGGTAGTACAGATAGTGATTGATCCACTTATTAATGTATACTCTTAATTTTGTATATCACAACACTGATGCATATAATATCATTAAATAAAAAGATTTCATATAAACACGTTAAATAACAATCAATGATCAAACCTTATCAGTTTGATCAATACATATCAGTTGGGTTTTTGACTCTGACGAAGACCGCTTGTTACGGTTGAAAGATCTTAGTCTTGTTTTCCCATTTGTTATTGTGGTTGGATCAATAATATCTCTAGTCTAACTAGTATTTGGATACATACTCCCCCCCCCCCCCCCTACACACAGACATCATTGAAAAAACTTCATAAAACGACTTCTGGGACATAAAAACATGTAGTTCCATCAATATCTCGAGATCGAATTTTTTCACCATCACTACACTTTACTTATAGTAAAGTAAAAACATAAAAGAGATAAGAACTTGTGAGAGATCTGGCTATGTCCTCAATTTTCTACATATCACTATCATCAAATAGTTGTATGTATAGCCAGATTAAAGATAATACGAAATTGTTGAAGTTCAAATTGCTACAACTATGCTGCTATATTGTTGAAAGAGCACTGCGTTTGTAAGAAGTGAGAGTTTCTCTCTTGGGAACATTGGTTTTGACAGTTTTGAGGCGGCTTGCTAAGAGGGTGTGCCTTTTTGAGAGGCCTTGAAGCATACACGAGCTCCTGCTTTAAATTCCGACCGGCTGATTCTGGGTGCCAAGTGGCCAAGCCTCAGCGGCCTTCCTGCCACTCTTGGCTAATGTTACATATGCAACACTCTCGCAATCAAAAAACTGATCTTGATCATTAATCAACCAATCATTAAAGCATGTTATTCATCATTATATGTGGAAACTCCCAAATTAAATATGAACGCACGTTTATTTCTTTAATTGTATATCATGTAACATGCACTTTCTTTGTCTCTCACAACCAGCACTCTTTCTTCCTTCCTCTCTCCCTTTCACTCACTCTCTCCCTCTATTATTCTTCTCATGCTCTTTCTTTCACTCGCCTTCCTCCTTCAACACTCCCTCGTTCTTTCTCTCCCTCTCCGTTATCACTCTCACCTCCCTTCTCTCTCTCTCACTTATTACCTCACTCTTCCTTACTCTCTCCCTCTCACTCAGTGTTTTTTCTTCTCATGCACTTTCTAACTCTTACTCGTCACTGTCACACATTCTCCCATATCTTTTTCTTTCTCCCTCTCTCTGTTACTTACTCTCACCTTTCTCCTCTCTCTCATTATTATTTTACTCCTTACTCATTTCTCTCTTTTCTTTCTTGACTCTCTTTCTCTCTTACTATCTTCTGCCATCTCTCTTCCTCTCTCTCTCTCTCTCACTTTTCTTTATCACTCTTTTTTTCTTTCTCCCTCCCTTGTTTACTCACTCTATCTCATTCTTTCTCTCTTACTCATATTTCACTCCCCTCTCTCACTCACTCTATTTCATCTCTCTTCTCCCACTCTTTCTTTTCTTTCATCTCTAGCTACTATAGATTAGTTCTGTTGTTGATATTCGTTGCTCCTATCTTACGGAGCATACTTCCTCTCCTTTCAGGTCACTTTGTTTCTGTTCTTTCTCTTCACTACGTTTCTTTTATTTTCTCTCTCTTTTCCGACCATACTGTCATATACTTCTGATGTGTTTCAACCATGTTGTAAAACTTATTTTTCAATGACTTTTTTTATATTTTTTATTGCGACATAAAGAGATTTAAAAAAGTAAAAAAAAACCTACTGTAGTCATCGATCACTAAATTAAAGTTCGCTAAGTACCACTGACTCAATTTCATGTGATTTGCTTATCATTATAATGTGAGATTGGTGTTTGTTAGTTTACGAATTAATGTCAATATAAAAAGTGACTTTGTATTGTAAAGAGTGATTTTTTTTATATGTAAATAAAATAAAAAAATAAATAAAATTGCCTCTACTACGTGATTTTTCCTACTTTAATGACAATGAAATTTAATATTTATAGATTATTCAAAATTTAAAGTGCCAAATAGAAGAATGTTGATGGCAAATTGAAAATTAATGTTCAGTTTAAGCGAGATTTATTGAAATAAAATTCACGGAGTCAAAATATAAAGAACAATTTATTTTTCAGATTTTACTTACATTACTTTACTTTTTACATTATTAAATAAAGAATACAAAACAATATAGTCTACTAAATATACGACATCAACCCTAAACGGAATTATATACAATGCGCAATGGTACAGAGTTACAGTACTGCCTCCAGTTTAGAAATCAAATAAATTAAAAAAAAGTAATGTTCGTTTTAAATTGTTACTGAATTAAATAAATCAAATTGCTGTTTGCTAACTTCTCTGGCAAGTTTTAAAAGACCGTGACACAATTCTAATTAAAAAGTATTAATTTATAGACTCTCAATAATTTTTAATATGAAACGCCGGACCGGAATCAAAGAGGCCCTACGCGACTGCCACTAGGTTTTGAATGACATTTGCATTGGGTGAAAGCCCCAGTGACTTTCTTTTCCAAGTAAATGTCACGATTAGGAAAGTAGAAACTAAGGTGCTATTGGGCACTGATTCAATCTTTTCGACTTCACAATTATTTCTTTAATTAGCAATTGTATTATGCCTTCTTATTTACCTTTTCTAAGAGTCTTTATTTTATTCAAAATGACCCTCCTTTTTATACAATTTCTTGCAGTCATTTCCTTTATGAACTAATATTCTTTTATCGATAATTTTATTTTTAGATAAGAGAACTAAGATATGGAGGATTAAAATAAATTTAAACTTAAAAGTAATATTTTACATGGCTTTTCCACCAGGCTATTATTATTATTATTATCAAATAACAGGTATTAACTTTTACTTACTGATTAAAAAAATACCAATTTGGTGTGGCCTACACTCAACTTTACTATAAGTAAAAATAATATCTAACTTGATGACGGCTGACATTTTGTTTTATATTAATATAGCCATAATAATTTTATTTGTTATAAGAAACTTGAAATCATTGGTCAATCCGACATAGTATTATCGGTCATTCGTCCTACTATGACATTGTCCATTCTTTACAATGTTTACTGACCCAACAAAAACAGCAGGATGAGAATCTAGCAGTAGTGGGCCTCTGGTCTGGAACTGCTATTTACGACATGCACTGTTGTGTATGGTAATATTCGTTGGTCGTTGGTCTGTCATATTCTTCACCCCATATTCGTAACTGCATTCAACTGGTCTGATTGTTGGTTCTTTAATCACATTCATAAATGTAGTATGAAGGTGACTTGCTACTTCCTTTACTATTTTGAAGAAGTATTTTCTTGAACTACTTGTTAGCCCAGCCCCACTGCTGTGAAAGCTGACCTGTCTAGGGAACAAACGCTGAAGACTGCAGGATGTTGTTTGGATCCAAACATTTCCAAATTGTTTACGAGTTGCTCCTGTATTTCCATATTCCTTATTAAAATAATTTGCACTCATTTTTTTTATTAGTTTATGACTCGTTAGTGTATCAGAGTAGAGTTTCTTTATCGAAATCAGAAAGTTTTCCACTCCTGGTGATCGATCATTTGTGAAATCAAAAACGCCCCTGAAAAGTAATCTATAAATAGCATTATATCTTACAAACATTAGAGTCATACTATTTACATTTTACTCTATTAATTGCTGAATGTTTGATTTTCCATAAATGTCTTTACTTTTGTAAAATAAACAGAACTTTAGTCTTTATTGGTATAAATGTCTAAGTGGTAGATATTAATTAGTGCTTCAAACCTGGAGTACTAAGGGTAGTGATTGATCCCTATACACTCTTGCTTTTTTTATATCACACAACAGATGCATGTGATATCATTGGTTTTATCATAGCAGTAATAATACAATGGTATAGTAAAAATGAAGATTTCTTGTTTAGATTCCATGCTATACGGAAAATTCTGTTTTGATCAATTTTGATCTTTGTGCTGCTAAAACTTTGCATTCACTGCACATCTATCAAATCAGGCCGACGTGTTTACGCGTTGCCATTTAGGCGAGTAACACGGTACTACATCGCGCATGTGACTGACTAATTCACTCAACACTGCCATAAGTCGGTACTGTTATATTAAAACCTTGGTACTTGTTAGGTGGAATCTATAATCTCTTTCAGCAGAACATTGCTTTTGTTCCATTCGGCAGTAGATCGATTACAAGGCTATTCCAATTTAATCTTTCATCTTAAGAACTTCCAAGAGTATACCCGTACCTTGATTGCTTTAGGTTAATCTTTTTCTCCTTTAAATAAGGACAATTTTAGGTGCATTAATATCTAAAAATGTCCCTTTACTCATCTTTCAATAATGTAGAGAGCATGATAAAACATCTGAATAGTACTACCATAATGTACAACACTTGTATTGTAATAATAGGTATTCTGTATGTTATATATATATATATATTTATATCTATATATATTATATATTCTATATACAGGTATTCTAGATATATATCTTGCAAAAGATTCATTGATTCAAAGATATCTACCATGACTCCCTTCTCTATTCAAGAATGAAGCCAGAAGATAATACACTTTGAAGTATTTTTATATTTATATTACTAAGTATTTACAATATGTAAACCCAAATATTATTTATCTTCTTCATTAGTAGAAAGTGTTGGTGTTAAGAGAAAGCATTAAACAAAAATCAAATTAATTCATTTTTGTTACGCCACGTTGTTTTAACTATTTTTTGTATTTAAATAACACTAACCATATGTATACCACCTTAAATATTATGGTGGAATACCATAACAGTGTTACTTGCGGTACAAGTCATGTTGATCTATATTTTCGTTGATCTATAATCATATGTTTATCATCCTAAATATTATGGTGGAATACCATAACATTGTTACTCGCGGTACGTCATGTTGATCTATATTTTCGTTGATCTATAATCATATGTTTATCATCCTAAATATTATGGTAGAATACCATAACATTGTTACTTGCGGTACGAGTCATGTTGATCTATATTTTCGTTTTTGCTACGCCATTATTAACTTCTTTTTTCGGAGAAAAGTATGTTAAGAAACGAGTTTAACAACCCCTTCTAATCGTCACGAAGTGTTTAGCTCTTTTGATGCAGTTTATCATTTGATCACCGGCTTTTTTTTGCTGCTCTCTCGTTGCACATTTCTGGGCGGTTCCCCTTAAACAAAAAGCATGCATTTAGCAGGTTCTCTCCTTCACTTTCCGCACGACCGAGTCGATTGATTGACTCTGCAATCACTCTTTTCTTGTAACTTTGGTATAGGCAAGTGCCAATCCAAAGTTCTAGTCGGTTACTAACCATCTACTAAAATGAATAAGGCTAAACACGCTTTCGTCAATCACATTAAAATTACATAATAATTCTCATCAATCCATATTTCAATTCAAGAAATTCAGAAATGAGTCTAATTAATCGTTACAGTTCCAGGCGGACTTGATAAGACTAGTTGTTTTGTCGAAAGATATTAGTTCTATATTTTTCCTCTGTACAGATAATCAGGGAAAAGAGGAATGCAGAAGAACAAAAGGACGAAACAGAAAATATAAAAAAATAAAAATATTGAATTAAAAAAACTTGTAAGATGTTGGAATAAAATAATAATAAAAAAATAAGTTCGAAAAACAAAAAAAGTAACGCAGTTTTTGAGCGTGCTTCTAGGAGTCAAATGTTGTCTTCCTCAGAAGCTTTTAGAGTTACTTGTCTGTTATCATTAGGGACTTGTTTTAATACTTGGATTGTGGACTGTGTACTCAACGATTCTTGTCACAACTTTAGCTGAGGTGGTGGGAATTGGCGTGAGTGGTGACAGGGAGACTACAGCGTTTACTAACCGAAAGACTGTGATTATTCATCAGAAGGTTTAGCATCGTAGATGCCAAATCAACGTAGAAAGCATTATATTGGTTGAATTTCAGGAGTAGAGATACAGGAGTAGAGATTGTAAATAGGGTAGGAAATAAGAATAAATGAAGACGTTAATGATAACTCAGAATTAACAATAGGACAGGTTAAACATCTCCGATGTAGACAACGTTGTAGACTAAATATCTTTACCGGCTCGGTGGGAGAATAAACTAGCAACATTAGGAGCTCTTCTATTAGAAATGCGGGGCAACTGGTTGAAAACTGAAGTGTAGAAGAGGAGGAGAAAAGGATAGGGTAAAGTTCTTTTAAAAGAAGTTAAGATCATAAATTAAGTAGATTTCTTTCAATCTCGACTCCTTGGATCTTTGTTTTTTTTATTTTCTGCTTCGCAGTAGCATTGCTTTAGATCTCAAACCAGAGTGTTCTTCAGTTGACTATCGTCCTATAACAGTCGATTGAAAATTGAGTCCTATTGTTACGTATTTGTAAAAATAAAGAACAATAAAATGTTGTATAGTTCCAATACCGCTTTTGATGCAGTTTATCATCAACATCTTGAATAATAAATATTGTTTTTATCAATGGTAGAAAGTCTGTTATACGTAGGCCTTCTACTTGTCACAGTTTATTTTTAATATATATATATATATATATATATATATATATGTATTATGTGTGTGTGTGTGTGTGTGTGATCAAACCACAATACGAAATGGGAAAACATTGTGGTTTGATCATTGATTGTTATTTCATGTGTTTATGTGAAATCTTTATATATATATATATATAAAATAAATTCAAAACGAAGGAAACACACAGAAAGACACAGACATAACTCACATCGATATTCGACCATCGTCGTCATCAGGAGGTGTGAAGAGCGAAGAGTCCCGCAGGAAGGCAGGGCGCTGACTCATTTTATAACATAAATGTGAGTTATGTCTGTGTCTTTCTGTGTGTTTCCTTCGTTTTGAATTTATTTTATGTAAAAAAGTCCGCTGGACCGTTTCTTTTAATTGAATATATATATATATATATATATTTCTTATTTATTCTCTTTTCTTATATTTATTATTATTACTCTTTTCTTTATTTTCTAACTAACTGTACCGTCCCTATTAATTCTTACTCTATTTCAACTCTTTATTTAATATATCTTTTCTAGTTTACTATTAATCTTATTATTATTATTATTAATTATTATTAACATTATTATTATTATTATTATTCTTATTATTAATTTTCTTAATCTATTTATTCTCTATTAGTCCATTTATACCTTTGACCTTTCAACTCTTTTATTCTAACCGCTTGTTTCTGGTTCATTATTGACCTTTGACCTTCTCTTTATATTAACCTGTACTATCCGTTTAATCTATTTATAGCAATGACTAAGCATGAGTCATCGATTTTAATTTAACATGTCACTTAGCCAACTCCTTTTCCAGTTGAACCCTGTTAGCAGGAGGTTAGTTCGTAGGATCGAATCTCTCAGTTTTAAGATCGTGAATGCCGAGACTGCGGTTAATTTTATATACATATATATAGTATTAGGTAGGTTTTGTTTTTGAGGGCTAAAAACAAAACCTACCTAATACAATAGAATAGAAGAGGTCAAGAACAATTTTTTGAGAATATATATATATTATACATATATTCTATATGCATACGAATATACATTCGACTGCGCGATCGCGCTGACCTCTGGTTTCCTGTTTGTTGCCTTTAGGGTATCTCGTTTCTTTTTCTTAATCTGCTTCTTGGTTTCCTTATTTTTCCTTACACGCTCCTTACACTCTTTCTATACTCTTGTCTAACTTGTAATTGTTTTTCATTCAATTTATTTTTTTTTAATTTTCGTTATTTTGTATTGTGTTTTATTAAATTTGTTTTTACTTTTTGTACTATGGTTAATCCTGTTAAATTTTGGCTAGATGAGGTTGACTACCTGTCACAGAAACTCGCTAATTACACTTCTAATATCGAATTCCTCGTTGTGAGTCTTTTTTGTGTGTGTTTATATCTGTTTTTCTCTTTCCTTTGTGAACTCTATATATATATATATATATATTGTATATTGAATTTGATAGATTCTGCATTCAGATTTTCCTATTTATAGCTTCTATTTTTCTTACAATTTTCTTTTGAGCAGGTGATAATTGCCAAAGGTGATAATCACCTGCTCAAAAGAAAATTGTAAGAAAAATAGAAGCTATAAGTAGGAAAATCGTGAATGCAGAATCTGCTATCAAATTCAATAATACATGCTTGAAATGGGACTTGCTGCCGAAATACACTAATATATATATATATATATAGGTGTGTTCTCTAATCGGGGTTCGGTCAATTTTCCAGGATAAAAAATCAAACTCTCGTTGCCAACGTTTCGGTTTTATTTAAAACCTTTTTCATAGGCCTACAAACAAAGGATAATAAGAAATCACATATCAACATCAAACATATACACAATATGAAAATGGATTGTTACAACTCATGAATATTACAAGCAGAAATATTTCAGAGATACATAAAACAATATTACTTACAGAAGTAAGAATTTTTTAACTAAGAAAATGAAATTTACATTATTTAAAGGAACAACAATGTTAGCCGGACAAAACCTTCGACTAGACTAATAAGATAACATTACAAATAACCTCAACACTGTTCACTCAAGGGAACTAAATAAATCAAATTTCACTAAACCTCAGCACAACACTCCAGAATAAATATTACTTAAATTAGTAATATCACTTCTATGATTAATCGAACTTAGATCCTTTTTAATATATAACATCTCAAGTGTCTTCCTTCTTTGCTCATCTTTTTCTTTTTCTATTATAGTTGTATCTTCAAAATCGAACGTGTGACCTTCGTTTATTGCATGCCCAGCTAAGGCTGTTGCGTTACTTTTATTTGTTCTTATGGAATAATTATGTTGGTACAACCTTTCTTTGAGAAAACGACTAGTTTCACCATAGTAACACTTGTCACAGTCTTTACATTTGATGGCATAAATGAGGTTACTTTGTAACTCCTTCGGTATTTTTTCTTTCAAATTTGAAAATAAAGATTTATTTTTTCTTTTATTATAAAATGCCAGTGTAACTTCAGGTACGTTTCGTTTGAACACTTTTCTAATTGATTGTGATAAGCCCTCAACATAAGGAAATTTGAAATACTTCCTATTTATAACTTCCAGTTCAGCATGATCTTCATTTGAATGTGCTGGTTGCTGTCTTAAATATCTTAACCAATATCGTTCAACTAAGTTCTTCGGATAACAATTTTTTTGTAACAGTAATTTCACCCTTTTCTTATTTTCATTTAAAAAACATGGACTACTTATTTCAATAACTTTTTTAACCAAATTTTGGACGCAATTTAATTTTTGGTTTATAGCATGAGAAGAATGGTAGTTCAGGATTCTTGCAGCACTGGTAGGTTTTTTAAACCAATCCGTTAAGATATTGCCATTTTCACCTCTTATAACTTTCACATCTAAGAATGTGAATGTGAAGCAAGGTATTTCACCTTTGATGGTACTATTTATAAACAAAAATATGGATTACCAATGGGATCACCAATTTCACCAGTTCTCGCAAATATAGTTATGATTGAACTATTGGAAAACAGTATCAATAAATTAGGTACGAAGGTGAAATTTATTAAATTATATGTGGACGATTTGTTTTTAATTATTGAAAAGGGAGAAGAAGAGAATGTATTAAATATATTTAATTCTTTTCATAATCGTCTACAATTCACTTGTGAAGTAGAGAAAGATGGAAATCTGCCATTCTTAGATGTGAAAGTTATAAGAGGTGAAAAATGGCAATATCTTAACGGATTGGTTTAAAAAACCTACCAGTGCTGCAAGAATCCTGAACTACCATTCTTCTCATGCTATAAACCAAAAATTAAATTGCGTCCAAAATTTGGTTAAAAAAGTTATTGAAATAAGTAGTCCATGTTTTTTAAATGAAAATAAGAAAAGGGTGAAATTACTGTTACAAAAAAATTGTTATCCGAAGAACTTAGTTGAACGATATTGGTTAAGATATTTAAGACAGCAACCAGCACATTCAAATGAAGATCATGCTGAACTGGAAGTTATAAATAGGAAGTATTTCAAATTTTCCTTATGTTGAGGGCTTATCACAATCAATTAGAAAAGTGTTCAAACGAAACGTACCTGAAGTTACACTGGCATTTTATAATAAAAGAAAAAATAAATCTTTATTTTCAAATTTGAAAGAAAAAATACCGAAGGAGTTACAAAGTAACCTCATTTATGCCATCAAATGTAAAGACTGTGACAAGTGTTACTATGGTGAAACTAGTCGTTTTCTCAAAGAAAGGTTGTACCAACATAATTATTCCATAAGAACAAATAAAAGTAACGCAACAGCCTTAGCTGGGCATGCAATAAACGAAGGTCACACGTTCGATTTTGAAGATACAACTATAATAGAAAAAGAAAAAGATGAGCAAAGAAGGAAGACACTTGAGATGTTATATATTAAAAAGGATCTAAGTTCGATTAATCATAGAAGTGATATTACTAATTTAAGTAATATTTATTCTGGAGTGTTGTGCTGAGGTTTAGTGAAATTTGATTTATTTAGTTCCCTTGAGTGAACAGTGTTGAGGTTATTTGTAATGTTATATTATTAGTCTAGTCGAAGGTTTTGTCCGGTTAACATTGTTGTTCCTTTAAATAATGTAAATTTCATTTTCTTAGTTCAAAAATTCTTACTTCTGTAAGTAATATTGTTTTATGTATCTCTGAAATATTTCTGCTTGTAGTATTCATAAGTTGTAACAATCCATTTTCATATTGTGTATATGTTTGATGTTGATATGTGATTTCTTACTATCCTTTGTTTGTAGGCCTATGAAAAAGGTTTTAAATAAAACTGAAACGTTGGCAACGAGAGTTTGATTTTTTATCCTGGAGAATTGACCGAACCCCGATTAGAGAACACACCTATTCTATCAAACGGTCGATATATTATTGAATCTGTTATATATATATATATATATATATATATATTCAAAAATCACTCTGAGAGCTTCTTGAGAAGAAGCACTTATTATTCTTCTGGGTGGTAGATATGCTCCTGATAATTATTGTAATTAATAATATGAAAAACAATAGAAGCGTACACTCAACTTTATTATATGTAAACATAATATTAAACTAGTCCAAAATTAATTAGATATGGTTTTATTTTAACGTTTCTGTCATATACAAATAATATCTATCTCTCTAGTAAATTATTATGGAATTCACGTCAAACCAGTTTAATCAGTTTTTTTGTTCTATTGTGGCAATACATTTTATAAGTATGACAAACTTGAAATCATTTATCTAGAACAGTCGGATGTACTACTCTTGTTATTAACATGAGACCCTTACCCAATATATCTGACACACGACATTTTCAGGTTAATAATTTATCCATAGGAACTGTACGGTATAAGCGTTCCTCTGAGAGTTCTACTTTAGAATTCTTTAATAATGAAGACTTTGATTCCACTTTCACTTCTTGAGAAAGATATTTGCACTGTTTTAGCTGGTATTATATCCACATCTTTCTGTTTCATTCATCATTCAACAATTGGGATTTTATACGACATGAGCTCAAAGGCAGTTCCATATGGAATTCATCTTCTTAAAATAACAACGTCATATGTATATTTTTACGTACCGTAGTATTGATCATTTACTGTATCCAGAAAGTCATCCATAAATAATCTTCACAGAGGCCTAGCACATCCCCTGAGGTCACTCTCTGGTGCTCAGTACTTTAGTTGCGCTAGGCGCCACACTTACACTAATGATTTTTGCTTTTCATTTTTCTCATTTTTTCTATAGTACTTGATTTATAACCTCTATATTTTAGTTCTATATTGTGTTTTCACTATTGTTAAATGTAAAACTGAACAACATAATATACATTAAGCACAAAACAAAACACTTGCTGAGTTTGATATTTCTAGCAGTTGTTCGTTGCCTGATAAAGAAACAGAGATCTGTGTTACATGTTAATACCATATCTAATAAGCTACACTTGAGATACAATCACTAGTTAGTTGATGTTTATCTTTATGATCGTACATCATATATAAGTTTAATTTTTTTTTTAACATCTATATTTACAAATATACAACTACGCATATTCTGCGTAAGAGGTATATGTAGTAATGGAGTACACATTAACATCGATGTACATGAGCAAAGAATGAAACCCACTGGTTCAACTTTTCACTTTTTTTTTTTAGTATATTATTATAATAGTAGATCCCTGGGCCATTTTCTCTTGAGTCGTCTTGGAGGATTCTGGGAAGGTGAGGAGGAAGCAAGGATTCGTACAAATGGATTTGGGTGAGAGGAAAGATTGTTGTGAAATTACTTATAACGATCAGAGGTTAAGTTTTGGATGGATGGGATTTTTAGGTCTTTATGAAGGGTGTAGTTTTTGACGTAATAAGTAGGATTTGTGATAGTGCGGAGGATTTTAGATTGTATCGATTGCATTATATGAATATTGGAAGTTTTATAAGTTTAATATATACATTATTTGTTCTACAATGTCTAATAAATTAAAATAGGTAAAATGAATTGATAAAATATTGATAAAAACCTAAAGATTGGTCTAACAATATAGACCTTAACGGTTCCTTTTAGCATTGTGGACAGGTAGTGACAATATATTTACATCTCAGAAGGTGTTACTTCTATATATGTGTCAATATTATTTTTTACTGTTGTTGTTGGCCTTATGTTCTGAAATAAAACTGTTACAGAGAGATGTAAATTTTTAGTACTTATGAATTCTGCAATCAAATCTCAATGTATGAAGATTGATTAGTTTGAACTTTATAGCTTTGTAATTTCACTGATATAATTTAAGTTTCTATAATAGGCATAACTGTATTCAAGCATTTCAAAATCTATATAGATTAGAAATCTTTGTTCGTTTAAACTGGCAGTAAAAATGATTTGCCCAAAGCTGCATACCTTTATAGGAAGATATTTAAAGATTTAGTATAAAACAAGAGAAGCGTATGAAGAAATAGGGTATTTAAACAACTTTCTCCATTGCACTACAAAGGCAAGCTTTATTGTTTTTCGAATGGTTTTAATTAAGCCTCAATACGTGATTCTACTTCCTTTTCGTCCTATTACGATCCTTCAGTCTTCCCCAAGTTACTGCACAAGCTCTTGACTCGTCGAATGTTAGGCTAAAGTTCTTATCCTACATTTACAACGACTGCCATAAACAAATATCACAGTTTTATTATCATACATAATAAAAAACAGATTCTATTTACAAAAGTAGAATTAACTTAGAAATGTTCTTGAGCAATAATGTTTAGGTTTATATCAGAAGAATATAATTTAGGGAACAAATGTCGGCAGTATTTTTTAAAACAATATTTTAAACTTTTCTTTTTAAAAAAACTGTATGTTAAATCAGATTTATTGTTTATTGCAGTTTGATATAAAATTTCCTAAACAATTAGTCTGTTTGCATTATGAAACGTAATATTATAAATAGTACAACATAAAATACATGTGCCCAAAATATTTTTGTGTATTTGTGAAACCAGTTTGATGCTCAATGTAATTAAAATGTGTATTTGGAATTCAATTAATCAATTAGCGTGAAGCAAATAAAGCTGCTTGCAAATAGCTCTGCGCAACTAGTTAAGATAGAATAATCGGCTTTCATCATTGCTAGAATTCAAAAAAATATCCACTGTTAGTTGATTTGATAGGTGAAGTTGTATTAATGTGGTCTCCATTTTCCCATTTATATTAAAAACCATAATAAGATTTTTTTTCCAACGTCCACCTTCTTGGATTTCACCTTTTAGTGCTGAAAATAAAATTTTAAGAGTTAGAGGACTTAAAAATCAGCGCAATAGTCTAATATATACTATTAATGTCAACTAGAGGTATGTTGTCAGACAAAAAATTAAACGCAGCGAGGGTGATAGACATGCAGTCTGACGTATTATGAGCAAGATACCGTACAGCCTAACACGTTAATTATATTGCCATTTTGTTGTATATTGTCATAAAAATTATATTGTCATAAAAAAATACATCTTTATTTTATTTATTTTACAAAATAAAATACATTTTAAGAAAAAAAATATTTTCCTAAATAAATAAAAGAAATGGTTCTTTTACCATTTAAGAGAGCTAAAAGAACCGTTATAAATTATCTTTTAATAAATTAATCCTTTAGAAATGTCTGTATCTTAATAAATTTATTATAAACAGAATGAAACAATTATAGATTCGGAAAATATAAATATGAGAATAAAAAATGAATTTGAACCTTTTAACTTATTTTACCATTTACAATAATTCAAGGTTTATGATAATTTTAAAATATACTGTTTCATAAAAACAGAAAATAGTGAATAGGAGACGTTTTCAGAGGGAAGGTGGTTGGTTACATGCATTATGTCACATTTCATGACTTTTTTTGATTTTTTCGAGATTTCTTGAGACAAATCCACACTTAATGATAATGCTATAAAAGTAGCTTCATATTACCACTAATAGTAATATAACTATTGAAACTGAAAAGTGAATTTTGGATAACGTATACCCGGTAGTACTGATGGATTTGTTTTTATTCAGTTTTATTTTTTTGATAGACTTGAGTAAGAATAATTGCTATTTAAATGTTTTACATTAAATTTGAAGATATTAGGATGAGTTGATATTGATATGTAGTCTGATATGAAAGGCGATTTAATACTGATTCCTATAAGAGGAAATCAAATTAGCCTTATTTTTATTAGTTTTTCAGCGTGTGATGGTTTGTTATGTATCAAATATGTTTTAATCTATCCACATGGATTATATGGAAAGGAGCAAAAATAATTTTAGGATTTAAAACGGTTTTCTAACGGGTCACTACAAACTTAATGGCCATCTGCGGAAAATGGGCACTATCAATGATGGTTTATGCAGGTTCTGCAAAGTTGAGGAAGAAACACCGCTGCATCTGCTGGCTGATTATCAAGCCACTGTACTAAACAGAGGCAGGTGCTTCGGGACACTCAACAAAACCATAGAAGAGCTTTTACCGTTGGACCCAGCAAAAGTGCAGAAGCTAACTGGGGTACTATAGTACAGAAGGGGGGAAAGTACAATAGTTCTTAGGACGCAGTACTACAATCAACCTCAACAAATAAATAAATAAATAATCTACATGGGGACTGCTTTTGAGATGTTTTAATGATAGATATATAGTTCCTGGTGTGTTTTCGTTAATACTGAATCATGGGAATGGTCCTATTTTGTTAATTTTGAGGAAATGGCCACTAACTTTAAGCGATTTCTTCGTTGATTTAATACTTTAAGTTTTAGTAGCAGCTATTGTATAACTATCAATGTTTAATCATTGAAGCATTTGAACAGTCATATAACACTAAAAATTGAAATTATTATGTTATATCAGTAGTAAAGTTAAATTTTTTTTGTAAAGGACAACGTATATATCCAAATGGTTAAGTCAACAGATTAAGTTCTAAAAACTTTAGTTGAAAAAAAGAACACAGTTTAAATCTTAAAGCAAGTATTTCGTTCTGATTCATGATTATTGACAAATTGAAATTGCAACATTCTTATGCAAGAAGAATTGAATGTACGATTTTGTGTAATTGTATAAACGAGAATGGAATATACTACAACTGACTTTGTGACCACTGAGGCTGCACCCAGGAGGTGTAACACCCCTGCTGTGGTTACTAGTTGTGGACAATAATAACTAGTATTCTATATAATCAACATTTCGTTACGGATAGATTTTTAAATGACCTTTGACGCTGATGACAATTCCTTTGACCTTCGACCTTTGACATACGACCTTTGACTCGTATAAGGCATGCTCTACAAATAAGTAACGGATAGATGAAGAAGGAGAAAGATCTATAAATCCAGCCACACTAATGCTTAAACCTTTGTAAAACAATCAAAAATATATTCAAATATCTCGAAATCTTTTTAGATGAAATATTAAGCTGAAAAATAAGCGTAGCAGATAAATCAGCTTCTTGTCTTGGTTTAATAAGAATTGCAACATTAGATTCTTCTAAATCAATGGTTTAAATTGTGATATAGCTTATAAAATGGATACAGTCACAATAAAAGAAATTATATAATTCTAACGTAGTGCAATCAGTTATTATGTGTATTTATTACACATAACACAGTTACAATGTATTTACTCATTGTAGGGTAAAAAGCTAATGAAATGGTCTCCACATATAAAAATTTAATCGTATAAACTACGGTTTTCGAACATGTAGTGCTCTTTTTCAGGCATCATCTGTAAAAATACTTTCAGTTAAAGTACTGTATCTTTTAGTTAATGCCTGAAGAAGAACACTACATGTTCGAAACGCGTTGTTTATATGTGTGGAGACCATTTCATTAGCTTTTTACCCTACAATGAAATTATATAATTAAATTGATAATCTATTAGTTTGTTAATATTTCCCAAGTAGCCATGATTAATATCATGTCTATACCATATGTACATTAAAATAAAAGCCAAAACTTAATTGATTGTAACGAATTTGATTTTATGTTTACTTATAGCCACTCAAGATTTCTTCCCTCACTCCCGTAGATTGCGAGCTGTTATTTCTATAAAATCCATATTATCCGCTGGTTTGCAGACTTTCCTATAATTGGTGTCATTAAACTATATTTCAACTCCTTCTCCATAAGGGGACTTAGGAATCGTCACTTTCCTCCGTACTTATCACAAGCTGACAGTAAGCAGTGTTCGTAGATTTAGTTCCGATACTTTATCTCGGCAAGTATTAACGAAATTTAATTTAGAAGAAAACGTGTCACTCATACTCGTATATTATTTCATAAATTATCTTATAAAAATTGTTTACATATTTCGCATAAAAACTTTTATTTTCAAAAGTAATTTTCACTTTTTCTTGAGGCAAAATATTATATATAAGATATATAAGTTAAATTAGAAAGAGAAAAATCGAATGACTCGAAAAATTCATTTTTGTTGTCGTTATTTTTTTTTATTTAAAAAGCCTTTTATCAGAATTATTACATTATTTCATGATAGACTTTTATATTTAGCTATAAAAAGTTTTTTTCCTAAATTTATATGATCATAACTAATTCGGGGGTCTATGTTGGTATGATTGCTCTCAGATGGGTCCAAAAACAATGCTTCACCATCCCGGGGCTAGATACTTTTAACGTCTCATTTTTTTAAATGAACACAAACTTAAAAAAGGTAAATCGTGAAATGTTCATTTATTGTTCATATTTTATTTTAGTTTCTTTGATACATTTAACGTCACTTTTGACAGCAAAGGATACCAAGTAGTTTTGAATGAAAATGATTGATTCAAAAAAACTAAGAGCCGTCTGTTGTGATTTGGCAGGTACTGGCACGATATATTATTGATCGGCTTTTGTTTACTATTAAATTTAATTGACAGCCAGACTTATCAACATTTTAAGGCTTTATCTCTAACTTTTGTCTGATTAAACATGTGATTTTCAAATGAACAGATATTTAACAGTACGCTCTTATCTGTTCTCGTGATAACAGTGATATCGTGGAGAGATTTCAAACACAGTAAAATTTCATCTAGCCCAAATAAATTATTTTCTATTTATATAACTTAGCCGTTTAATAAAAACCAAACTCGTTATTAAATGTTACTTAAATCATATCACGAATTCAAATGAAAAACCTTGACTATTTGGTGAGCTTCACTTTAAATAAATTTAAATCCTTGTATTTCATTTTTCCTTCATTTATCAGTTATTTTATTTATTAATGTTTCCTCCTTTTTCTCTCTTGTGGCTGATGGTTAAGATATAGCTCACCACACGTTGAGAACCTAAAGTCCAGTCAAATACAGTTCAACATAAAACAACTTGAAACAAAATTGTTTTCCAGGAAACAATATAT
Organism: Hermatobates lingyangjiaoensis; assembly: GCA_026182355.1. Taxonomy (NCBI): domain Eukaryota; kingdom Metazoa; phylum Arthropoda; class Insecta; order Hemiptera; family Hermatobatidae; genus Hermatobates; species Hermatobates lingyangjiaoensis. The sequence continues at coordinate 206,379 of JAPFBL010000310.1, read as the reverse complement.
AATATTTTACGTAATTACAAAAATAACAATTTTATTTATGTTCATTTATTTATTAGAATTAATTATATATATATATATATATATATATATATATATATATAATATTCACAGTAAATCACAAACACAGAAAAAGGGAACAAACACACTTCACACTTACATGTTTTTGTAAACACACTTAAATGTGTTTGTTTCTTTGTTCTGGGTTTGTGATTTACAGTGAAACGTTAATTGCCATTTTGGATCGTTTTCCTGTTTACAATATATATATAAAAAGATTTCACATAAAGACATGAAATAACAATCAATGATCAAACCAGAATATGAAAATGGGAAAACAAGACTAAGACCTTTCAACAGTAACAAGCGGTCTTCGTCAGAGTTGGGTTTTCGTTGAGTTTTCGACTCTGATGAAAACCACTTGTTACGGTTGAAAGATCCTAGTCTTGTTTTCCATTTCATATCGTAGTTTGATCATATATATATGAATGAATTACTACGAACTGTTGACATCTGTATTGCATGTATTTAATTGTATGTATTTCTTTTATAATACCAAAATATAACAGATAGAGACTTAATGAAAGAACGTTATACATAAAACCAAACAAAACAAAATAGGTTTTACCATCGAAAACTTGAAAAACAGTTGTTGATAAGGTACATGATCAGGAGGTCCGATTAAGGAAGAGAAATTTATTCTGTACGACATATCAATGCTGCTGCAACTTGTAATAAAAACAATGTCTTTATAATTACAGCAAGTTTTGTAAACAAAAACTATATTTCAATATATCTTTTCGTAACAATATTTTTTACAACAAATAATGAATAACTCATCTTCATCTTTGATCTGTTTCCTGGCTCCGTCGTCAACTGGTTCAGTTGGTACCTAGTCTCTTAAACAAACAGTTCTCCTGCATCGCTTGCCGAGTCGAGTCGAGTCATGAGCAGTAGTTATAGAATGAAGGTTATTTAAGGCCTTCAGGGTTCTTCTAATTTAACAACCCTTTTCTCTTCTGACTCATCGTAATCTTCCTCTTTCTCTCTCAAAGTAACTGAACACACTCCCACTAGTGCAATCTCTCAATTCGGATATGTCTCTTATACTTTTTTCCTTTTTTCCAAATCTGGTTTTGCTGTCATACATTTGGAAATACTTTTATATTAGGGATATGTATATTTTTTTAAAGCACTTCTAAACGTATATACAAACAGCCAAAGAAAATTGACATGTGCTATAGTTACATATTCATTACAAGTTTCTGACCAAATAGCCACTACTTTTGATGTTTTGATTCACAACAAGTGAACAGTCCAGTAAACATGTCAACTAATAAACTATTCCATATTCCTTTCATGTAAAGTATTCTTATTTACTTTATAAACTAAAGAATTGACAAATGGTTTTATAGATGAAGGATTATACAAGAGCCCTTGTTATTTCTTCTCAAATAGTGTGGAAGTAGTTAATAGATGTTCGGTTCTCAAATTATGGTTTACATTATACATTGATTTTCTAGCAAATAATTGTTGAAGGTCTTTTTATGTGGGTCGTACCTGCCTAGACTAGAGGTTCTATACGTGCTTGAGGGTGAGTTTTACCTCTACCTTGGATTACAGCCTTCAAAAAAGAGATTTAGAAGCCTTTAGAAGATTTAGAAGCTTTTTGTTATATTTGCTCTAATACGAGGGATGTGTTAACCTAAAAACATACAGCTCAAAATATGTTATACATACATGTTTTCTAACTGGTATATATTTTCATTACCTTATAATGTTAATTTTTGTGTTTTAGTACCAATTTTGTATAGGTTTTTATTAATTTTTAAAGTGTTGAGAATGAAAAAGAGATACAAATATCGTGATGCAATATTTTTTTTTAATAATTTATAAATAACCTAAAACCAAATTTTTATGACATGCAATAATATATAAGTATAAAGAAAAAATGTTCTTTAGCAATATTTTTTTCGTTGAGTTATGCAGAATAAGTAATTTGTAGCATGGGAATTTTCCGTTAGTGTATTGATACAAAAATTGGCATTTTTTTGTAGGAGAGGTCTTTTGGCCTTATTGTGTCTCATGATTCAAATATCCTCGGCTTTACCTTTTCAACGAACCCTTTTGGGATCAACCGGTCTGTCATAACACACGCCCAACTTGTTATATCTATTCATACTTGCATTTATAGGGTGTCTTCTTTATATTGGGTCACTGTAAATGACGTATCTTTACTTATAGTAACATATTCAGAATACCAGATTAAATATGAATAAAAACGAATTAAAGCGAATATAACGAAGGTAGCACACAGACAGACAAAGGAAAAACTCACTTTTATATTTCAACGATCGTCGTCATCAGGAGGCGAAGAGTCCTGCAGGAAGGCAGGGTGGCGAGATTGAATATAAGTAGATATCATAAGTAAGTAGATTACATAAGTACGTAGATATCATAACTAGATTACAAGAAAAGAACATGTAAAAACAATAAACAAGTCACTTCAATATTTTGACTTCATCGTCATTGAAGAAGAAGTAGGAGATAAGTATAAGCATATGGGTTTCTACATAGTTGCCTGGAGGAATGATTGAATTATTTCTTATATTTACTCTGTTTTGTAGGCCTATGAAAAAGGTTTTAAATAAAAACCGAAACGTTGACAATGAGAGTTTAATTTGAACCTGAAGAACTAATTGAGTCCTGATAAACTTTTATTTTGTTTCTATTTCATGGTCGATGCATTTATATATATATATATATATATATTATTGAAAATGACACCAAATTTAGCTGATACCTGTTACCTCATACCTGATTTTCTTAACAAGTTTCTCAATTTTTCTAAATAACACTCTCGTTATTTCGTCTACACAATAAAGTACATCTCCTATGGTCGACATGTTTCGAATGATCAACATTCATCATCAGGACGTGAATATTTTTTCAATTCATTTTTCACCCTAGATCTTATTCACGTCCTGATGATGAATGTTGATCATTCGAAACATGTCGACCATAGGAGATGTACTTTATTGTGTAGACGAAATAACGAGAGTGTTATTTAGAAAAATTGAGAAACTTTTTAAGAAACATGTATCAGCTAAAGTTGGTGTCATTTTCAATAATGTGTGTGTCAAAGAAGGACTGCTACCAAAATTTACGAATATAATATATATATATATATATAATATATGAGGGAAAAAGATCCCGGAGGACTGGTTATGACAAAGAATATTGCAGGTATGTGACAAACATCTTCACTGATAGACTCACTACGACATTTCGACATCTGTCGTCATCAGATACAGTAGACTTTACATGAGGAGGTCTTTGTTATTAAAGATACTAAATTAATGACTATCTGTAGTAACTAGATAATTTTTCTTCCAATTCTATATAACAACTGATAGTTATTAAATTTCAAATTTGTTCTTATCTGTGACCTTCATATTATAATTTTTGCTTTTGCTCGAAACATCTTTTTAATATTTAAGATCTGTAGTAGTTTAATATGTGCTTTTTCAAGATTCACAGTATACTTCAGTAACCGCTATTGGTTACGTCTCGAAAGGTCAATGATTTATAACAAGTTGGTCGATATCCTGGCATTAGTAATCATATTTCATCTTGTTTAAATTGTGGCATTCACTTCCTAATAAGATTCAATAAGAATCATTTCACTAGCTACAAATCCTTGGTCATCTAAGATATATAATAATTAACTTCATATTTTATTTAATTAATATAACTTAAAATGACTTTAATGGGAAAGAAAAATTAATTTGCTGAATGAATGGAAGAGGTTATTCTAAAGTGTTATGTTAAATAATAAAAAAAAAACCATGCATAATAAAAGTTTTCTCTAAATTGCTATTTATTAATGACAGCTGAATTAATTGTATAGCGTGCTACTCTTTTAAGAAAGATAAGAACCAGTTGGTGGTGAGTTAATAAAAAATAGTAGACAGCCTTGAGTGAATGCATAACTGCAGTGAAAAGAAATGACCATTATGTCAGTGTACAGTGGCAGTCCGTTAATACACTGAGTAAACAATGCAACCTTGACAGATGCGTTATCTCTGAGTTATCGCACCGTGATTATTAGTATATGAAAGCTGGGACAATACTTACCAGCAACTAGTTTTTAGCCTCAGTATATACTTTTTAATTTATTCATTTTTTTTTGTATTCATCTAGAAATTTAGAAGTCGAGCATTTAAGAGGAATATACGATTTAAAGTCCTACAACAACAATAAAATTTTTTTATGTATTTATCCCTATATATATATAACAGTTCAAAATTGAAGATAGGTAGCACAAAGTAAAGAAATACACTTACAAACTCAAATTTTCGAGAAATCTGTCTTCAGGAGAAAAGATAAAGAGAGACCAAAGACTTTGTAGATGCAACGGCTATATATATATATAAAATAATATATATAAAAATAATATAAAATAATTTGCTTCTCAGGAAGATAGAGACGATGTAATGAAGCTAGTACCTATTTAATATATAATATATATATAGGTGTGTTATCTAATCGGGATTATATCAAATTTTCTAGGTTCAAAAATCAAATGCTTATTGCTGAAGTTTCGGTAATGAGAACCGTCTACGGTTTTAGTAACCAAAACGTCCGCAATGAGAGTTTGGTTTTTGAAGCAAGATAATTTGACTAGATTTGATTAGATAAAACACCTGTTCTATCAAATGATCCATATATTATTGAATCTGATATATATATTTGTATAATTAGGGAGCAGATTTTCTTTCATACAGATTTCCTTAAAATTTTTAAAAAAATACCCCATGGAGACTGAAACTTAGTCTTTTTTCCCCATTTCATACTGTGGTTTCATCATATATATATATATAAAGATTTCACATAAACACGTGAAATAACAATCAATGATCAAACCACAATATGAAATGGGAAAAAATGGTTTGACTGTGACTCAGTTAGGTTTTTGACTCTGACGAAGACCGCTTCCTACGGTTGAAAGATCTTAGTCTTGTTTTTCCATTTCATATTTTGGTTTGATCATTCATTGTTATTTCACGTGTTTATGTGAAATTTTTATATATATATATTAAATAGATATATAAAAATATATTTTAATTAACATACATTTGATAAATTTTTTCTCTCAAATAACAGCGTTAGTCAAAAAAAAAAACACGTATCAATAACAAACAATGGTTTAATAAGTTAGTAAAATAGCTTCTTTACTCTAAGTGGTCAATCATCCTGCTCTTCTATTCACAGACAGCTCCGGATCTTTTCTCATTCGCCTACAAGTCCATTTCCAAGTTAATAGCAATTCTTCACAAGGTATTTTTTTTCAATTAAGGTTCCTCTAATTTTCTGGCTGGTCTTGCTACAACATTATCTTCAATGACTAATAATTTCTCTTGGCAAGGATTTTGCATTGAAACAATCGTTTCGATAGAAACAATTTTTGCTTGAATGAAAGGTTCACAGCAGTATCTTACCACAGGATAATTCCAAGTCATCATTTATTGATTTATTTATTTGATTCAAATATATATTGTTCTCAATATTCATTTCTTAGACTACTGGTATTATTTTTATGTATTTCAAGAAAACTATAAACTATAATACATTTTGTTTTCAACACCCAAAAGGGAATTTTTGACATATTTTTAGTTAATAACACGTTTGTCATGTGAATTCGTGTTGCAAACGTGCTTTTCTTGCCAATTATACTGTATTGATTTTTGTGACTATGAAATATTAATACACTGAGAAATTCATTTTAGGAAATCATGAAGGAAAATGTAAACGTATGAAGGTATTAGGTGTCAACATAAACAAGCTTCATTGAAAAAAATACGTATTTTGAACGCTTAGTGTTCTTTTTTCAGGTAGATTTCATTGAAACGTTCTAAAAAAGGTGAAAAGGGTTCTCTTTCAAGAAGAGAAAATCTGCGTGTTTGAAATGCTTTATTTTTTTAATAAAACTTGTTTATGTAGAGACTTTCTTGTAATTCCTGAGAAAGAAATGAAATTTGTTCGCTTAATTTTAAATTATGTATGGAAAATGCTGTATAAAAAAATGAAATTTGCAAAATTTATTGCTTGAAAATTTAATTACGAACTATTTCCTATTTCTTTTAGTGTATATATATGCCACTTACTGACAGTAGTTCTTTCAGTACAGGTCAATACGTTTAATCCTGAGTTTTGCCACTTTAGCACTATATATTTTATCTATAGCACACTGGCCATTAGGTCGGTTTAACTTTACCAATTTTTTTACAACAGATGATTAAAGGGATATAAATTTGAGTTTAAAACATGCCAAGCTTCCATATTTAAATATGGCGGTGTAAAACTAGAAAAGTCGGTTAATGTCATTTAGTCAGTGATTTGGCGATTCTTATTACACTGGTTCTATGACCTTGCCCAAATTACAGATACCTCTTAAGTCTATGACTGCTCTATCCAGCACTTATAGCCTTGGACTTGTTTAAGTTTATTAGTAATTAAATAACAAAAATGTAAAACATCTACATAAATTAAAAAAATATAAAATAGATGTATGTTAAAAATTAAAGTTGCCAAACATTTTTACTTAATTAGTGATATAGGAATAAAACAAAGTTTATATATTCTATACAACATTTTAATAAAAAAAAATTGAGTTATTACTTTAAATTATAACTTGTATACGTCAGTAAGAATTTAATTTATTCTATTAGAGTTGTATTAAATCAATCATTCCATTAATCAGTATGGAAAATACGCATATTTAGTATACTTGTAAACCAAGGTCAGTATTAACAACCATCTAATCATTTTTTTGACAAAATAATTAGAAAAAAATGATTTCCTTGTAGCAATATATAGCTAATGTCAAAACTAAACATTTTTGTTTTGTGAGACTTAAATGGACTTCTTTGAAACGTCTTCATGTTTGAATTAAATTTACATTTATTACTAATTGAATGTTTTTAAAGTTTAATTCCTCATTCTCCAAAGGAATATCAATGCCTTCATAGTTTATATTAGTAGGTTAATTTTACATGGTGACACATCTCAGAAATCCATACATCGTCCAGGCTTACAAACAAACAACCAAATTATTTATTATTTATTTTTTTAAATCGATGGCTGAAGTAATAATTTCAGTAGAATATATATTTCTGAACTATTTATAATTTTCAGTAAGCTGTAGGAGAAGGATGATACTACTATATAGAGAAGTATGCCACTCGGGTCTAGAAGATGAGAAGTATGCCACTCGGGTCTAGAAGATGAGAAGTATGCCACTCGGGTCTAGAAGATGAGAAGTATGCCACTCGGGTCTAGAAGATGAGAAGTATGCCACTCGGGTCTAGAAGATGAGAAGTATGCCACTCGGGTCTAGAAGATGAGAAGTATGCCACTCGGGTCTAGAAGATGAGAAGTATGCCACTCGGGTCTAGAAGATGAGAAGTATGCCACTCGGGTCTAGAAGATGAGAAGTATGCCACTCGGGTCTAGAAGATGAGAAGTATGCCACTCGGGTCTAGAAGATGAGAAGTATGCCACTCGGGTCTAGAAGATGAGAAGTATGCCACTCGGGTCTAGAAGATGAGAAGTATGCCACTCGGGTCTAGAAGATGAGAAGTATGCCACTCGGGTCTAGAAGATGAGAAGTATGCCACTCGGGTCTAGAAGATGAGAAGTATGCCACTCGGGTCTAGAAGATGAGAAGTATGCCACTCGGGTCTAGAAGATGAGAAGTATGCCACTCGGGTCTAGAAGATGAGAAGTATGCCACTCGGGTCTAGAAGATGAGAAGTATGCCACTCGGGTCTAGAAGAAGCTGGAGGTTGTCAAAATGTCCCTCCACCACAGATAAAGCTGGCCAGTTCCCCTAACCATTAGTTCGAAATAGTTACCAGAACCAATAATATGTACCCACACATCTTGTTTAATCTTGCAAACATGTCAGGGCTGTAATGACTTCATGTTCGTCAGAAACAATTCCAGTGATGGAATGAAAACAGTTTATAGTAATTCATTATATAAGTTTCTTAATATGACTGTAATACAAGAAATTGGGTAATTAATATATTCATTATTTGTGAGTTTTAAGGTCCGTCAAAGAATTTGATGTGTTTGTCCTATGCATAAACTTTAAGTTTGAAAAAACAAAACAAAAATGTTCCTATAAACAAAAGTTATAGCAGCACTGGTATTCCTATATTATTTAGGCATTTTGCCATCTACAGGGGAATAATAGAAGGATTAGAGATGTCGTTTACGATCCAATCGAATACCTTTTAAAAATGTATCTGTCTCTTGACTAATGAAACTTGAAATACTAATTACCTTATACCACTTAATTCTCCTAATAATCAACCCCTATGGAAGAATGTTTACAAAGAGATTGGATTGTAATTGCTAGTTCTAGATTATTTGAGGTGATAAAGGCTATTGTTTTCAAGACTGCTCTGAATACTGTCCAAAGGTAATGAAGCAACTTGTTGACTTCTTGTTTTACCTTTCACTTCCTTCTAACCTCGCTCTATACTTACGCTTGGAACTTGTTAAGTATATGACAAAATAGTCCTCTTTAGATGATCTAAACCACGCGTGGGCAATCTTTGCTCACATGTGAGCAACCTTTGCTCACATGTGGGCCAGATTATGTTTCCAATATTGGCCACGCGCCAGGAGTCCCAATTATAGAATTCTAATATATCTGTACTTATATAATTATAATTACTAAATTGAATAAATAGTCCTTAAAACTTTAAATAAAGGGCTATAAAACTTTAAATTACACAAAACACGAGACAAAAACGACGACTCACGCTCCGTCCTTCGACGTGGGAAAATCTCCTCTCACTTCGTCCTCCCTTCGTGTCTTCTCCTGATGACGAGGAGCAATTCGAAATATTGAATTTAGTAAGTATGCATTTCATCTTTTTTTTTTGTCGTGTTTTGTGCAATTTAAAGTTATATACTTATAATTTGATATATATACCATGCAGGTACACATTAATTAATCTACTGATTTTCTATTCATGTTTATATGGTTTAATTTACATAGAAAAGGCAGCAAAACAAAAAATAAGTAATTATTATTAATCAAAAGTCTCCGTAGGCCTAGTGAAAAGTCTTCACGGGCCGGATTTGCCCCGCGGGCCGCAGGTTGCCCATGCATGATCTAAGCAATATAAAGACCTTTCCTAACTTCCTTCTAAGTTTCCACGCTGTACCGGTTCCAAACATTCCTCTGATATCCACAATGTTCTTTAAACGCCCGATAATACCCCTCATGCAATATCATAATTATTCGGTTGGCCTAGCGTCATTGAATCCACATGTTTTTCTTTTAATTCTATCCTCTAGCTGATTGTTCCTTAGAACTTTCCTATTGTAAGAACTTCTTTTTTTATTTCCGTGAACAAAATATAAAAAAACAGTCCCTACCCAATACATTAATATTATTATTTCTTTTTTTTCTGAGTGTGGGGCTTAAATAATTCACCCATATTTATATATAGTTCAGTGTAGAAAAAGAAACATATTTTTACATTAAACTATATTTGTACGTTTCGGATCGTATTTCCAACGAAAAAGTATATATATATATACAACTGAGACAGTTGGGTTTTTGACTCTGACGAAGACGGCTTGTTATGGTTGAAAGATCTTAGTCTTGTTTTTCCATTTCATATTGCGGTTTGATCATTGATTGTTATTTCACGTGTTTATGTGAAATCTTTATATATATATATATATATATATATATATATATATAGATATATATATGTGTGTATGTATGTGTGTCTGTTTGTAAATTTTGGTAGCAGTCCTTCCTGTATACAAATACTGTCAAAATAAGAGCATATTTGACTAAAACTTGCTTCTTTATAGGTTTCTCCAGTTTTCTAAATAACGATCTTGTTACTATATCCACAGCAATATAATAAACTAGCAAACCTACCCGTCTTTGACAGAATCAAAAATTCTGTTATTCTTAGTATTCCAAAATACCATGGAATACCATACCAATTATAATATTATACTAATACTATAATACAAAAATATAGAATGGTAGGAAACATCATTTTAGGACAGTTTTAAGCAAATGCCTCCGTATACACACACCACATTAGCTGTCTCTCCTTCAGGTTCATGGATGAACAAAGAGTTGGAACCTCTGACTCTTGAGCAAGTAAACTACAGTTGCGAGAAAAACTTGGTCTTGCTAACTGAATTCCTGCGTTAGATAAAGTTTCCCCTTGGGACTTAGTTAACGTCATTGCAAAATGGACTCTGACGGGACTTTGCAATCGTTTCAACGGAAACAGATAGTGGCTAGGAATCAATGATATGGGTGGTATACACACAGACTCCCCATACCACACCCAGTCATGTTGTCCGACTCTATGGCATATCTGTGCAGAGCACGAACTCAGAGTCGTGTCCCGGTGCAGAGTTTTGGGGCACTCACGTTTCGTTACATGAAATTTGTTACTGCTACTAAATTGCAGCATGATTGGTGTTCCTACTTTATGTTTTTACTCATGATCAGGCAGTCCAGGAGAAATAAATTGTGAGTCAAGAAATTCAGTCAGATAATGAACTGCCTCCTCATTACTAATCACTCTCTTTACTTACTTTTAAGCTCTATCTTCGGCTTGATATAGCGTAAGAACTTGTTTGTTGATTTTTCCTGCCTGTTCTTAGTAAGGGCTGAGAATTGCTCGTTTACAAAACTATTTATTCTTAATAGATAGTACTTCCTCAACTCTGGGAAAAACTTTTTTTTAAATTATGTCAAATACGCAATATATTCATAAGCTCTAATGAAATTAAAATCAACTAACAATACCTACTTGCCACACCTGTGTATTTTCAAAACAAACTTGTCTGTGAAGTTAGGAAAATACAGTTTAAAGCCCCATAACTTCGCTACTGTACTAAATTACCAATCTAATTAGAGCCTATATTTTAAGTTAGTCATACACAAATCTAGTGTCAAAGTTTCAGTTTCCTATGTCTTATCGTGGCTGAGTATACTTGTGACAAAATTTTGCGTGCAAACCGACAAACCGACAAACCGACAGAAATTTTTCTAAGGGTGGATTCGGTTTCTCCAATGTATGAAAGGTAAAGAAAACTAAAAATGAGTCAGTTCTAAGCAATGTACAGACAAAATCATTATTTTATTTATATATATTTCCAATCAAAAAGTTAAATAGGTATATGTTTCTGTAGTCCTTAGCTGTTATCAAGGTATAAATGAGTTTTGAAAAAAGATAATTGCTTATATAAAAAAGTGAATGTGTTGAGAGGGTTGAGGAAATACCATGTCTATTTCTGACTTAACTGTTATATGAGCGTTTTCAACCGTGTTTCCATGCACAGATTGAGGATTCGCTTACATTGGACAGTCTTCTCATCAGGATAAAGTTACTCAGTTAGAAGATAGGATAGAAGATAGAATTCTGTTAGAAGATAAGATGATAATAGTGCTTTGCTCATACATATTTGAAACAATCATCATTAAATAGTAATAAATTATTAAATCATCATTGAATAATAATTAACTTATGAGAAGCATGCAAATAGGTATTTATATCGTCTAAAAGTAAAGAAACACTTTCGAAAGTGGACTTATGAAGAGCTGTTATATGAGTTAATCAATAATAGCCCACGCTTTATAATGGATCAAGTCGTAATTGGGGGAGTCGTAAACAGATTAAGACCAGTTGTATTTTAATGGGTATAAAGACAGTCAATGCTGCCAACTGCTAATCACTTTTAACTAAATTACCTAACCTATTTTTTGTATACTGTTTGACTGTTTGATTTCACTTACTCTTCGACGACGTGTAATACTCATAGACTCAGAGCGTTAAACCACTATATTTTCTTTGTAAATTTTTAGATTATATATATTATGTGTTGTTGTTGTAATTTTATGCGCACTCATTCAGAACACACACACACACACACACACACACACACACACACACACACACACACACACAGATATTTATACATATATACGAAATATAAAACCACAGGGAAAAAGGAAAATTATACTTAATGACTGTATCGTTTGTGTACGGTGATTCTTCCCTATATATGTACACATATGCATACATTGGGCATACTCACTGCTACCTATGCAAATTTCACAGTCATAGTTTCAATGACTGCTTGCATATTCTAATACTTAACGAAGTCCTCGACTTAAGCTCTAATGTTACATCAAGACCTAGAGAGGAGCACTGTAATCGTCTCCTAGAAGCCATGTCATACTGGTGTCAATATTTTCTTTTTTTGCCATTTTTTTATTAATATAAATTATTTTATTTATTACTTATTCTTTATTATTTGTGATTTATTATAGTTTCAATGTTTTCCTTTATCCACTCATTCTCTTCTTAGCTATTCGGTTTCACTTTTTGGTCCTTTATAACAAAAACGTCTCGTAATTTTTGTTTACTTCTTCATTGGTTCAAGAAATATGAAATATCATGTTAAATATAGTCTTACTATGAGTATTTCATAACCTTGCAATATTGGAATAGTAATGTTCATTAAAATGGAGCACCTTATTAAATTATATCAGTATATCATTGCAGCAATAACATATAGGATAATTCTAGTACATTATTCCACTGCTGTTATAACTGGTGAATTGGATATAGCCCTCATTAAAAAAAATGAAATAATTCAGTTAAATGTCTGTTAGATTGATAATTCAAAGCACCTTAGAGTGCATCTACACAATAGCCACATTAAAATAGACCGAAATCTCAATTAATTATTAACAAACTTGATATTGTGATTACTTAGTCAAGTTGAGTGTAAGCCACTCCAGATTTTGTTGTTTTAATATATGACTGTATTATATGGATGTTCACCGTGAAGGTATGAATCATAACGTTTCACAATGCGCATTGGTTGGGTAACTCCTAACCTGAAGCAATTTATGAATGTCTATTAATCTATATATATATTCTTGACATTAAAACTGTTAGCTTCTTTAAAGTGTCAAAAAATGAGATAAGTATTTACATATATTTTTTTTAAGTAAGTTGGAAAAAACATATTAAGGTGAGTCATGCGAAAGGTATTTGGTGAAGGAGTGTCACCTTTCTGGTTGAAGGACCTCGCGTGAAATGATATGCACTTTGCACGGCCCAATTGCCATGAGAGATGCACGGAAACAAACCTGTGTTTACCCTACTATCTCACACTACCATAAATGTGTAACCTTTGCATTAATACTTTAGCTACCTTCTTCTTCAAATAACCTTCTTGCTTAATAGCTTCATTCACGCTAAGTATATCATTAACTTCTGTCCTCAATGCTAATTCAGTCTCTTTATTTCCACTTAATACATATAACATTATATATAAACCTATTTATAAGTTAGTGAAACAATTTATTTAGGAAACAGCAATTTTAAATTTTGAAGAAAAACTTTTACCATACAATTTTAAATATTTTTAAAATACTTCTTTTCCATAAATGCAAAGGTTTTGTTTTTATTTAATCCATATTTTCACAATAAATACGTGAAATAAAAAACAATATCAAAACCACAGGAAGTATTTTAGAAGAGAAATTAAGATCTTTGGAGGAAAATAACCAGGCGTTGACAGTTCAAGAGTTCAGAGTTCAAGCATAATTTTGACGAAGACAGTTATTTGGGCACAACGATCTTGTCCCGTTTCTGCGTTTTTGATATATATGAGCAAATGGACAAAAACTCCAATTGTTCCTTCATAATGTTGGTGATGTTACATAATAGAATGTAAAATATTTTATATATACCATAAATTAAAAAATTATATATACATGTATACCTATAACAATAATGTCGTATCAGTGGGGAAAAAATACAAAAAAAGCGCTGAGAAACAGTCCAGAATTGTACATCAACCATCATTAATACGTAGATATGGTCTGATAAAGTAAAGCGACTGCTAAAGTGTACTTAAATATCAAGTATTTCAGAATAAGATTTAAGTAAAAATAAATGTCTCAGCCAATTTAGTTATTACATTTATAATTTTGTACTTATTATTTGTACAACACTATTACAAGGTGTTCCGAAGGTACAACATATATATATATATATATACTTTTTTGATGAAAATACAATTCGAAACAGACAAAAACAGTGCAATGTACATAATTATGTACATTGAACTATATATATATCCGCTGGGGGGCAGCATTGCGGTGGTTCCACGAGTTACTCTGGGGGCCACTAGCAGTTTTCTTCTCAACGCGAGTACTTCGCACTTCTTCCTGATGACAACAGATGTCGGAATATCGAAATATATATATATTCACTGTGAATAGTGATGACCAATCGGCTGAGTAGCCATGAGAGGCCGGGTGACTGGTTGGGCTGTCTAGTATAGTCAACCAATCGCATGCGGTGTTTAATGCTTCTTCTATCAATGTCTCCGAAGAAATCAAGAAGAACGTCTCCATGCAAATATATATATATATATTAACAAATAGGAAAGAAGACAGAAAGTCACTACAGAACTCACTTCGATTCCAGCGGACTTTTAAATAAAAACCAATTAAAAAGAAGATAGCACACAGATAGACACAGGAATAACTCACTTATATATTTCGACCATCGCCTCCTGATGACGACGATGGTCGAAATATAGAAGTGAGTTATTCCTGTGTCTATCTGTATGCTATCTTCTTTTTAATTGGTTTATATATATATAAAAGGGTCGAAATATTGAATGTGAGTCCTAGTTTCTGTTTTCTATTCGTGTTTCTCAAAGTTTTCAAAGTGTATAGTCCGACCGGATCTGATTTCATTTGAAAGAGTACGTATAGTGCCGGCCTCCGACTTCCTGTAGTTTCTTGGTATTTGTTGACCTCTTATTCCTTCTAACTCAGTAATTTATCTTTATTCTTGTATCTTAATTTAATTAAACTTCTCTCCCCTATTCTTTTTCTCTATTTTTGATGTTTAATTTTACTTTAATTGTCTTAATTTATTATTCATATCATTATTTATTATCGCTTAAATTTCTTCCTGTTTTATTTTATTAAAAGTGTTTTATTTTATTAAGTGTTTTATTTTATTGGCTGTAATAATAATGGATGACTTAACGGTTCACTGGTTTAAACAAATGTCTTATCTTTCTGGTAAATTAGTTAACTATACAGCTCATATTGAGTTTTTGTCGGATTGTTTATCTATGAACATCTCTCCGAATAAACATCTCCCATTTAGACATTTATATTAAGCTTAAATGAGAAATTGTACATTATATACCCAAGAAGTTTGAATTAAGTTTACTTATAGTAAGGTTGAGTGAGGCCACTTCAGATTTTTTTTAGTACTGTCATCAAAATTTCATATAAATATATGGACACGATTGATGGTTTGTAAATCTCAATCAGTCCGTTTTGTTCCACATATTAAGTTAAAAGTTCAGACAATTTCTAAAAGAAATAGGTTTAGAAATTACTTTTATTAATGTATATTCCGACTAATTAATTTAAATTGATCATATATTTCTCGTTTTTGAATAAATAGTTTAATAGGTTTCTTTGTATGTTTAGTTGATATTAATAAAATAAACACTGGTAGAAGGGGACTATTTTAAAATGAGATAATTTAGACGGCATGTGATTGGTGCACCGGTTGAGCTAAGTCATTCTAAAAAGGCGCTAATACACTCCTATTTTAGTCCTCCGCGTTCTTCCTGGAACCTTTCTAACTGTTTTATTTAACCTTTCTATAGTTTATTGTATTTACCAGTTAATTCTTTTAATAATACTTCAAATAGTAAGTACATATTTTAACTTATTTTTGTATCTTTAATGATTACTTAATTAGTCTAATACTAAATATTATTTATTTCATATTAGCAATTAAAATGATTCCACAAACTAGATAAACCAAAAGAAACAGTACACATAAAAGATTTCACAAAAACTTACTATTATATTTGGACTGCCTCGTAGAAAGATGTAATTTACTACAAAGAAGAGCGACTTTTATGTGTGATGTTTCTCTGGAATTATTTTTATAAAAATATATCAAAATAATTAATTAGTTCTTAAATTACTACTACTAATACATACAATAAAGCATTAAATAAATTTATTTTTAGTTAATTTATGTTGTTTTGAGCCTTATGGACTAAATTTGTTACAGTGAAAACAATTAAAAATACTTAACAGTAGATTATTTAAATTCTTAAAGTAGTAGTAGTAGTAGATTAAATTTATTACCTTATATTTACAAAATTAAGGGATGTTCATCTGTGTTTCCTAACTAAACATATAATTTCTGATGTTTTCCATTCGTACAACTTTTAAATTATATTGATTTTGATTTGAGTATGTAAAATTGGCTAATAACTGATATATTTTTTCTCAATATCTATTTACAGCAGTGTTATAACCGAATATGGCACAAAGGAAAAAGTTACTTATGTTATGTTTGGTGTAAAAAGCTACTGGTTGTTGACTTTTTTGTGTTTATGAATCTTACGATCTTTGAGTAATATTGAATTAAGAGGAATGGACTCCTTGTTTTATTTTACCAAATAGATACTAATTTTAAGCTGATTCTAAGGTAATTAGATGACAGACTTTTTCAGAATCAGGTCCTCAGCTAAATATGACTACCTAATGACTTCACGGTATACAATACCTCAGACAATGCAAAGCCGCAAGACCATACGGCCACGAATGTGACTTCTTCCATATTCGTGAAGGACGTCCTGACAAACTGTCGTCCCATCCCCGTCCTTAACAATGATTTCTGACCTTAACAAAAAATGCAGGATGAGAATTTAGCTTTAGTGGACCTCTGGTCCAGGACTGCTAATTACGACGTGCACTGATGTGCATAGAATATTCGTTGGTCTTGTATTCCTAGCTTGTATCTACAATCGCATTTTAAATTTACTGTTCTTATATTTTATTTGTTTTTTTTCTTTATTTTTTGTCAATAAAAAACCTGTGATGATGAGAAACTCTTGGTTGAAAGCTTGATGAACAAAATTTATAATAAAGAACTGTCTTATCATAAAACGTATGATTTATTAGTTGGTCACATAATGTTTGATGTATATACTGAATATAGTAAACAGTTATGAGTCTACAATCTAGGAAAACACCCCTAAAAGTAGCAAAGAAATAGAACAGGTTTGTTTCTACTATTAGAAGTGTTTTCCTTGATTGAAATAAATGTATCAACGCTTAAGGAATTCCACTTATCCAGCAAATGTTGTGAATTCAATATTATTCTGAACTATGATTTAGTTAATAGATTTTTTCAGATCGCAGATGATTTTTCTTTTCTAGTTGCTTTAATCGATACAAATAACAAATCCCATATTCCTTATATATTTCTGTTGATTTCATTTTTTCTCAAAGTCCTTAAATTTATAATTTACAAGTGTATGGCATGCTGAAGTTTGATGGGTTTATTGCATATTGTTTAATTTCTTACACTTAAAAAACTATGTCTGTGTTTCAGTATCACTCGGACTCTAATGGGAGAATCGTATACGTGAACTTAAATTGAGGTATGTCTTTTTTTATTTCTTTAGCACCACCATTCACAATAAGAAATGGGAAAACAAGACTAAGATCTTTCAACTGTAACAAGCGGTCTTCGTCAGAGTCTTTGTCTGACGAAGACCGCTTGTAATGGTTGAAAGATCTTAGTTTTGTTTTCCCATTTCATATTGTGGTTTGACCATTGATTGTTATTTCACGTGTTTATGTGATATCTTTATATATATATATACAGACATTGTTTAATTGTCGATTGATGGCCCTAGGTCACCAGGTCTTGAAATAAAGCTTGGAATTTTATCAATTTAAATTATAGACATTGACATTGAAACAAAATTTAGGTCTCCCGGTGTAGAATGTTCATTCTGTGGTATCTCAAAGAGTTAAGTTCGTCCTATATTTGCCGTCGTATGTGACTGCCTCTCAACCTATGCTAACATAACCTATATATGTTTATATTATTCACTGGTTTATGAGCAATTGAAATATTCACTTTATAGGTGAAGTAGGCTTGAGTTGGTCCACGGGTTCTGATTGTTATTATTACGGTTCTAAAAAATTACTGGCCTCAAGGTAGTTAACGACATTCATTGAGTACCTCTGAGTCTATAATATTGTTGGAGATACACTCCCTCAGTTCATTAAAGTAACATGAGATATAGTTACTTGGTCCTTCCTGAGTTATTTGGTTCATTGTTGGTTTAGTTCCTGTTCCTGTTTATTACGTCCTCTCTTCGAAAAGAGAAACCACTGTCTTCAATATTAAAAGTAAGTTAAGGCCCAAAGGAAAATCACTTGACAATAGTTTTAGTCAAAAATTAGTTCAAAATTTTAAAGTAATATATATTTATTAGTTTTTAATAAGAATTTAGAAACAGTCTTCTTATTTCAGTCAGACAGATCTGAAGATGAACTACACTAGTTTGAACAGAATCAAATATTTATACTCAGAACTTTTCGCATTCTTTTTTATCTTTCTGCAGCAGGTTGTGGATCTTCTTATCTTTGTAATATACTCGGCTGTTTTCAGTCATATTCCGAGAGTGTTATCAATATATTGTCATGAAGTATGCGAAACACTAATGCTCAGAATACGGCTTCCATCAGTCCTGTATTACATATTCATGTAGAACTAACTGTTTGTACAATATAATTATTCCCTCATTTAGAGTATTAGCATTACTATTTCTCTATCTTGAACATAATAGCTCTTTGTACCTCCTAATTTGAATAATCATTATTGATCAACACTTGCGTAGTCCTCTCCGGTTCTTCATGGATCACTCTCCAATTTCAACAGTCTGATAGAGTTATTTTAAGGTATACTGAAATAGAACTTTTATACTCGTCAGAGCATTCGTGAACACCATCCTGACAAAGTCCTGGGTTGGTGGCCTTAGCGTAGACTTTTGTGATAGACTATTCTTCTACTTGTTTACTTACAGGTATAAGAAGTAGAGCTAGCTGTCTATATTCTGCTAATGGTCTCATTTAATTTCGACGTTACTAGAGTGCCTTTTAAATTTGGAATATCACTTTCTTCTTTTGTTAAATTAAAGATGTTGTCAATATATCTGGCATATATAGAGTTTTTTGTAGTTTAGAGAAAACATTTTTCTTACCTATCTCATGAAGAAGTTAGCAAATAGTACCTCAATGATTTTGTGGGGTTTGAAATTGCTGTAGCAGTATTCTAACCTAAGTTCACAACCAAAATAGTAAAATTAAACAATTTTAACTTTATTATATGTAGAGTAATATTATTTTTTTTATTTTTATTTTTCATAGTAACAACAACATAAATGTAACATTACCAATGACAATGATGAAAGAAATATATACATTTGCACAAGGAGGCAGGAGGGAAGAAATAATCCATTAATTACACTTTCTGGCTTGAAAAATAAGTTATAAAACTTAGATTAAATTTATAAGTCACTAGAGTAATTCACACCAATAAGTCTCTTGGCCACTTTCTCTTCAGGTGCCTTTGGAGATTTCCTGAGATATTTGTTTAGGAGATGTTTAGGACTAAGGGATTATTATTGCTAAAAAGTTTTTTGTGGAAGGCTTTGTAGCCAGATATTGGCACTTGATGAACTGTTGAAATCCTGAGGTCTGAATAGATTGTTTGGTTTGGTATGTAAAAGGGACAATGAAAAATTTTTCTAAGAATTTTTGATTGGAGAGGTTGTATCCTCTGGGCATTGCTGGATTTTGTTGCTCCCCATATTTCAATACCGTATGTCCAAATAGGCATAATCATAGATTTGTATAGTAATAGTTTATTGACAGTTGTTAATTTTGAACGATTATCAAGTAAGTGAATTAAAAGTCTATATCTTTTTAGTTCTGTTCTTTTCATTTTGGTATGGGGAGTCCAATTAAGACAACGAATAATCCAATACGTATAACAGAAAATTTCCATAATATTGGAAAGTAAGTTGTTCTTAGTATGGAGATATATATGTATGTGAGAAATACTATGGCTTTTCGAGCAAGCTGCTTAAGGGTTTCGTTTGAAATAAGGTCATACCCGGGAGATTTTTTATCTGGTAGTTTTGAAATTAAGAATGAGACTTCATTTGGAGAAAATGATTTAGGTGGTGGAATATAATTATTTAAAAAAAACATGGAGTGGCCTAAACTCAACTTTATTATAAGTAAACATAATAAGAAACTTCTCGGGTATATAATATATAATCTTCCATTTAGGTATAGTATAAATGTCTAAATGGAAAATGTTTATTAGTCTCTCATTCCTTGGAGAGTTGTACAGAGAGTGATTTATCCACATAATATCAATATACATGCTTATTTTTGTATATCACAACACTGATGAATATAATATAATTAGTATAACAAAAGCAGTAATGACATTTTAGAAAAGCGAAAGTGTAGATTTCGTGTTACGAAATAATCTCTTACAGGAGAACATGGCTTTGTTCCAATAGCCAGTGGATCTCTTACATAGTTTACCTGACCTCCTTCTCCATCGAACATTTAAGACAAAGTTTCCCATTTAAAACTAAAATGTATTCCTATTTTAGGCATGCACGTCCAATTCAAATGCAGCCATATTGCAAAATTTAGGCATGCCAGTGGTTTTTAAAGAAATAACTTTTAATTCCCTTTATCAAAATTCATAATAAAATCACATTTATTTCCCTTTGTCAAAAACATAATAATCCAATTTACTCTGAGCCAGTGTTATCTTTTTCCTGTATGCTGTGCTCTGTAAAAGTGACTTTTCCATCATGCATAATTCTTTCCAAACAATATGGATTCATCTACACTATGGGTCCATTTTTGTGTAAAATATCAACTTGATCCATCAATGATTCTCGACCGTAGCGTGGTAACAAGCAATGCTAACATACTCACCCACCATACACATATACAAACATCATCGAAAAAACTTCATAAAACGACTTTTGGGACCTCATAAGATGTAATTACGTCAAAATATCGAGATACATTTTTTTCACGATTACTATGTTTTACTTATAGTAAAGAAACAATTTTTTTGAGATTTTGACGGATTTGCACCTCTTGAGATCCGTGAATCTACTTTTGAAGTTATTTTTTGTTTCTTAGTTGGCCTGTAAGATGTATGAGCTGCAGTGTTAACTTGAATGAGACGAGTATTAACTAAACAACAGTATATTGGAGGTAATATGTATACTCGTATATCATTTCACATTTTATCTAATACAATCTCTTATATGATATATGTTTTCACATTTAGTATTATTGTTAAAGGATTATTGCAATTCTATGCATATGAAATTTACTTTTACTTCAACTGACTGACAGATGGTTATCGAGGTGTATAAAATATATAGCAAGTCTTTTTATATCTCTATAATTGATCTAGTAATATGCATACAGGTTGAGTTACGCTTTCATTGTTAATTATTTGTTATTTATTTAATTATATATGTATCTAGGGGGAATGGTAAACGTCAAGTGTCATTTTTTTTATTAATCCTGCTTTTTTGCTAAATTATAATTATTTTGTAATGAATAATATTAACATCATTATAATTAAATCAGAATTGCTCTAATGAATTTGATCGAATCCAGCTTTGTTTTGATGAAAGCGTAGGCAGGCCGTGATTTGTCCAAGGTGCTGACACTTCACTTGTAACATATATTACTTTCTAATGGATTCCTGTTCACTAACGAGTGCTTGAAAACCAGTTACTGAAAGCATTGGGCAAGGATATCTGAACTCGGCTGTCGACTAATGCTTGCTTGCTGTACTATCAAGGGTTATTTAAAATTATTAAAAAGTGGAAACGGTTTCTAAATGGCTTCATACCTTGTAACATGGTTATCACAATGTTTTATTTACGCCCCTGGCATGCTTACGCGTAAGAAAATCATATAGGTATAGTAAGTTTACCATTGTGTCATTTCCTCTACCACGAAAGCACGTATAGTGACCATAAAACCATGTTTTGCAAGTCTAGCTCCTCCATGTTAAAGGCAAAAACCATAACGAAAGAAAACCATCTTGCAGAGCGATATGGACTGAGAGGTGTAGCTAAAAGGGTTTCAAATTCTGGAACAGAATAAAAACAAAACATATTTGTTTACTGATTCAATATAAATAATAAAATCATTAATGAAGAATTTTAAAATATATATGTAGTACAAAAGAGTACACCCAAAAAAACCCACAGCCTTCTCATTAGGAACCGCTCCTACAACGACGCCTCAATAATGCAGAAGAGTCATCTGGTGTACCAGTATACCTGTAATAGAGGGACATGTGCTGCCCTGAAAACACGCTACATCGGGAGGACGACTACAAAATTATCGAGGCGCCTCACCCTATATCTGACAGCGGGTGCTCCGAAGAACCACGCAAAAGAAGTTCACAAGATTGCACTGACAAGGGAAATACTAGTCAATGGAACAGGAGTGTTAAGATCTGAAAGCAATTGTAGTCACCTCCAGATCCTTGAGGCGCTGTATATTAAAGATATTCAGCCCTCAAAGAATGTTCAGTCCAATGTTAACTGCATTATTCCCAGCTGCATAACCTTCGACAGTGCCTTTAAAATAATAAAAGAGACCAACGGTTGATTGGGCCTGGATCAGCTGAGTAACAGTTTTGCAACCTCAACCTCAGCGGGACTTTTGAATTGTTAACTTTACTGTGCTGTAGTTATATTATTATTATTATCACTGTAATTGTTATTGTAGATTAGTTTATTATTGCTATATCCTGATTATACTATAAACCTGATTTTGATTTATGCAAATCGAAAGCTAGTTAGTAATTTTTATATCTAACTAAACTAAACTATATTTAGACCGAGTGCATAAAGTGTTATAACATGTCATTAGGACAACTTTCGTGGAAACTTTCCCCACTCAAAGAGAAATAGTCAGGAGACTGGCTGCTGCCAACTTAACTAGTATATATATATATATATATATATATATATATATATATATAGTTTATTATATATATATAGTTTATATTCACTTTATGTCATCAGAGAGCAAACAAAGTAAGAAAACAGAAGGTAACAGAAAAGTTAACCAGGGTAAGGTTACAAAACAGCTGGAAAACATATGTAACAATATATGGTAGCTTAGTAAAAAAAAATATATACCAACAAAATTAAACGATACAAAATAAACAGTAAGAAAATAAATAATTAATGAAAAATTAATAGAAAAAATTTAACATAATTTCTAAAAGTAATAAAAATTTTAAAGTTAACTTTTCTGTCACCTTTTTTCTTACTTTGATTGTCTCTGATGCTATAAAGTAAGGGCCTCAGACTAACTAAATAAACTGTTAGTTTATACACAACAGTGTTAGTGTTACACACAACAATGAAACAGTAATTTCTGTGTATTTTTTTGTGAATATAGTTTATAATATATATACCGTGAGTTATAGACTGTTTTTTGTTTTTCTGTTATGATTTTAATTATATATATATATATATAATTAATTAGTCATTCGTAATTTGACACTCACTTGATCATTTCTAAGATGTTTCAAACATATTGACACTTATTCTTACATACCTTTAGTAAATATTCCGAATTATTGTTCCAACAGGATGAAGTCACGTACTTCCATCAATGACTATATCCTCTGCTACAGTTTGATTCTCTGAGCAGACTGACTCCAACTCACAGTAGTTGCTTCACTGTTTGCATGGACTGATAGTCGCATGTGAATTTTTAGGAACATATATCGTTTACGTATAGCTGATAGTGCCCTACCTTACCATAGACTGTTGGCCAATGTTTCGCATTCTTGCCAGTATACAGGTTTTCCTTCATTTTTCTTTAGTGTTATCCATGATTTTCAGGCAACTTACCAATAGCTTAATCTTCTCAGAACATCTGTTAGCACTCTGTGCTGCCTTTGTGGAATACGGTTTGTGGATAAAACGAATGTTTTTGTTATTAGTTATCTGTTGTAAAGTTCGTTTTGGTAGTTGGTTAGCTAACACAGTTCCCTCCACACTAGTGTGACTATTCACCATCTAGACTTCATTATTTCACAGTGTAAAGTTTATGTATAATAGGAATCATTACTGCTAAATAGTTTCTGTAATTTTGCAAACGGTCTCAGGTTTTCGTGTTGTTACTCACACTTATTCTTATAGACCTTCTTGTCACTTTTCTATTAATTATTGGGACTTAATACAATATATAAAATATATTAATTAGATTTATTAAAAATATCTAAAATAAAATTAAAAAAATGATTATTAGTCATTACCAGAATCATGTCCGCAATGGCGAAAAAATGGATAACTTTGACATAAAATCATACATGCTAAAATTGTTCCAGCCATTGTAGTTGCTGAAATGTTTGTTATTTTTTTAAAGAATTTGTAACGAATTGAAAAAATTTAAAGCAAGTATTGGGTCGTCTATCACAGAGGTGAATGTTAAAGGCTTTTTTTTTCCTTTCATCCTTCAACATTCCAGTAATTCCAGTTCCGGCAAAAACTTAAATTCCTCAAATAATCTCTTTTCCTGTAACTCACTCAAAGAATTTTCTAGCCTTAGAAATACTCTTGTACTGGTTTAGCACTGTGCAGGCATTATTCTTAGTTAGTCAATATATTAATGTATTATTAATTAAACCAAATATAATTATGCTATTAAAATTTAAAATAACTATGATTAGGATTTTGTATACGACCAGTTCCAGTGAAAGTAATTTATTATTAACAGCCGTATTTTTTTTATACCACGCTCATTAAAATAGTTTTTCTCATATATTGATTTGTAATAAAGGGCGCAAAAAAAGTTCTTCCATATTATAGAAAAAATTTGACACGCTTATTGTAAAATTTCATGATTTTACCATATTACAAGCACTTGTAAGGCTCGCTTGTATTGCTAACTTTAATAAACCTTTTTATAATAATAATAGGTTATAGTTTGTACTTATTGAGAGAACTGGGATATTCCTGATATACAAAATATTCCGTGTAAATGTTTTCTTGAAATGCCCATAGGTTAGAGTGATGAATTATAATACAATGCCGAACAATATCAATATTGTGTAGCTAGAAATAAACAAAGCATTGTTTTGTCATTGCCTATAAAAATGAGAATTGTAATATTAATTGGACCTAATACCTTTAAAACTATTGTCATATTGGGTAAAAGATGTAAGATGCTAAGGGATATTATCGAGTCTTCATTAATTACATTTGACAGTTAAATGCAATAAACATTAGCAGGGCTTTATTCAAAAAGGCTCAGTATTAAACAGCAGATCAGTTTGTTTTTTTTAAGAGTTTTAACTTATAATTTATTCTGATCATTTTCATTATTATTATTATTTAGATATTTAATATATATATTCCTGGACTTTCTTTAGTTTCAGTTATTTTCCCCCTAATATCCTTCATTATTATTATTTTTTAAGTTTTTTATATTTTTATTTCCTCATTTTCTTCAGTTTCACTTATTATTTCTCAGCTCTTCACTTACTCCTAGTTTATTTTTCTTATTTGACTAGAACTGGGCACTCGTGTGACAACACCGTTGGTCTCCAGCCGTCGCTTCGCAAGCGTGCTTGGTGTCTCTATCTCTACTCTCCTATTGATGGTTCAACCAGCAATTAGAGACTGTAAGTGTGTTCGAAACTTAACTCTCTCTCTCTCTATACGTAACTGTGAAACGAATTTTATTATTAAATATTATAAAAGTATCGACGTGATTAGAACAAACTAGTATGGGACTCGTGTTTCAGGTTCAAATTAAACTCTATTGCAGAACGTTTCAGGTTTTTTGCTTGATTTTAATGCTGCATTTTAACTTGGGACTTAACCGCACGTTGGCAATGAAAGCTTCCATTCGCAATGGAACTGCACGATCGCATAACGATATCATATATATATATAAACGTCCAGACCATAGTAGGAAATCAGAAAAAAGACTAGACTTTCAACCGTAACAAGCGGTCTTCCTAAGAGTCAAATCTGAACTCAGTTATTACTGAACAACTTTTTTTGGTTGCATGAACAAAAAAAAAGTTTTTGTTATTCCCTCTACTATTTAAGAAGGCATGCACTTTGAATGTTAATACTTTAAGTATAACTAAACATGTTCTTTTTTTAATTTTAAAAATAGTAAATCTATAATAATACAAGAAAAGATTATGACTTGAAAACATAAAAAAAGAAATAATGTACCAATTATAATATTTCAGATGATAAATATTATAGACTGGAGCATGAATAAATATAATGAAAAATAAAGATATAATTATTCTATTAAATACTGTAATCAAATCTTCTTGGAACATTGTTGGCAAATAGTAACTATTGAAACAAAAAAGTACTTGCCGGTTAAGGATTTCAATTAAAAAAGGATTTTTTAGTGTTTTATTGAGTCATTACGACTTTGTCAATTTTTGGAACTTTAAAGTGTAAATGAAATGTTGATTTCGTATTTGAAGGAATTAGAAAAAATGCACGAAAAAAAGAATTTTTTTCCTTTCATGAAAAAAAAACGGTTGTTTTCTTTGAGAATTACAACACACTGTTAACACTGGTCACTAAATACCGTATGTCGAAATACATCTCAGTCCTAAAAGTCCTAAGTACACTTTACATACCGTTATAAAGTTATATTCCAACCTGGTAGGCCAAATGAAAGTTTACAGCGTATCCAAACACGGAACAAATTTATTGAATTTATAACTTAGCGAGAAGCTTATACTAGCTTGTTGAATATAAGAAAGGCAGCCAATTCAGGTTGGTTAATTTTAGAATCCATCTTACTTAAAAGGCAAACAAATCTTTACGGCAAAAGCAATTTCGACGGTAAACTTTCTCGGAAATTCTACTGATAAGAGTAAATTAAGTTTTAATTTGAGAGTGAATCTATAAATATGCTAGAAGGGGAGCATTTCAAAAGGTGATTTTCTTTAAATGACTTAACCTTGGTTCGTATGTTTAATTTTGATTTCAATTCGCGAATGCTACAGAAGCAATGTTGGTTTAGTATCTGTTTCCTAGTCCCTGTGCCCGTGTAGAGTGTAATCATGCACGTCACAAAGAAGTCTGAGGTAAGATTTCAGGAATGTATGCAAATGTTAATAACATTCATTAATAAGAATTAAGTAGATGTGAAGACAATATGTGCATATACTGTTTAAATTTTTTGTACGTATTCTTAAAAAAAAAAAGACATTGTTAGATATTTAAATTTGTTGAACGTTCTTTTATGTTGCTCTTAAATTTTATAGGATGTGAGGCTTGGTGGATTGTTCTGTAAATTCAAAAGGTATCATAGAGACGTGGGTTTGATTTCGTAAGCCCTGGCTGTTCTTTTGTCACATAGTAATTTTGTTTCTGATATTAGATGGTCCTAATATCTCCAGTGTTTGATACCAGCATTACCTTTACCAAAACTCAGCTCTTATCGAGAAAACTGAAAATCCAGCAAGTATGTCCATGGCAACTACAGTCGTTAGTCGGGGTAGAGCTGTGGCTGCCAATGAAGAGATTCAATCCAAATGAAAGCCAACTGCTAGCATTAGCTTTGCTTTAAACTCTAACATTTAGCAGTTTAAATTGCCGATCATAAACTCAGACAACAGACCAGTTTACAAACTATATTTCCAGCACTCATGGAAAAATATTAGCTGCTCATTCAATGGAGATTAGTAATATCATGTCATAAATTATCAATGTTTGGAGTGGTGTTTAGGTAGTTAATGATATTCCCAATTGGTTTTGGATATCGTTTGACAGTAGAAATTATTAAAAGATAGTAATTTAATCTATATAAAGAAAAAGAAGGTTTTTTTTCCGTACATTGCTTAGAAATAAGTCATTTCAAGTTATCCCTATGTTTTATACATTAGAGAAACCGAGTTTGTAAGTGTGTTTCTTTCTATTTTGAACTCGCATGTATATAAAGAAACATAAAAAAATAAAAAACACACAAACCAGAAGTTTTTATGTCTAAAAGTGCACTGTTCCAGGGACTATTTAAGAGACGTGCGTTTGATTCCCTCTTTTACCTCTCCTGATGACGGTTGAAAGCAAAATTAAAAACCATACGTGCATGCTTTTAATTTATCTATGATTCAATCCAATATGTATCCATATTGAAATGTTTTAGATTAATCCGAATTGTTTATATTTATATAGTACATATATAAAGTATATACTTTCCTCGTAAAAGTATTTATATGTGTATGTATGTTCTTTCAACCGTAACAAGTTGGTTTTTTGAATCTGACGAAGGCCGCTTTTTACGGTTGAAAGATCTTAGTCTTGTTTTCCCATTTCTTATTGTGTTTTCATCATTGATTATCATTTCACGTGTTTATGTGAAATCTTTTTATTGTATATGTATGTGTAAAGATTTCACATAAGCACGTGGAAAAACAATCAATGATCAACCACAATAAGAAATGGGAAAACAAGACTAAGATCTTTCAAACGTAACAAGCGGCCTTCGTCATTCTTATTCATCATTTCTTATAGTGGTTTGATCATCGATTATTATTTCACGTGTTTATGTGAAATCCTTTTATATATATATCCTCTTCTGATGATCACAATTCTTCGAAATATCCAAGTATATTTGTATAATGTTTTCTAAGTCTTATTCTTTTGAGTTTGGTTTATATATATATTTCTACGTTTAAACTACAGTAGTAAATTCAAAACTGAGAGACGTGCTGAGAGAGTCAAAACTGAGAGAGTCTAAAATCTTCGGACCGTATCATTGTTCTCTTTAAAATCAGAATACTAATCAGAAATGATTGCCTACATGATATTCTGTGAAGAGGACCATGGCATAGATCGTATTCGACTCAGGTCTACTAGCAGCTTAGTGAAGAGAGCAGAGACTGTGATTATGAGCCCTCTATGGTGAGAAGGCAAAACTCACTAGACAGAAGAAGCAATGGATAACATTTAAATTCGCCAACAACAATAGAGTGAACCAGACAACAAACCATAACTCTTACAAAGGTGTTGAGTTATGTTTAAATCATATTGATCTTGAGGTAAAGAAGCCGGTGTTGTTAATCAATTCATAAAAAATGTAGAGACCAAATGACCTCTTATGAAAACAAAGCAAGACGGTCTGAAGACCAGCCTTTAAGTCTTGTTAAGACAACAACGTGAATGAACTAATCTTATGGTCGTTTACTTTATACCTACATGTATATTTTATCAAACTTATCTCTGAGAAA
Organism: Hermatobates lingyangjiaoensis; assembly: GCA_026182355.1. Classification (NCBI taxonomy): domain Eukaryota; kingdom Metazoa; phylum Arthropoda; class Insecta; order Hemiptera; family Hermatobatidae; genus Hermatobates; species Hermatobates lingyangjiaoensis. The sequence goes on along the minus strand of JAPFBL010000310.1, from coordinate 177,100 downwards.
CAAAAAGAAAAACAGAGACGGACTCTCATGGTTCTGGATCGTATTTATTGTAACATGTTCGATTATACATCGAATGACAGAAATATAAAGAGAATGAAAGAGAAAGCACAATAAAAAAAGCAACAGAAACTCACTAGCATATATTTGCATACTTGCGTCATTAAGGATGTGGTAGTCAGCTTAAGGTTCATTTCGCATAATGAGAAAAAAAATCACCTCTTCTCTGACGACTGGTGTGGAAACAGATTGAAGTGAATTTTTATAGGGATCTAAGTTACTATATCCAGTCCTTGCATTGAAAATGCATATGTATTGCTTAACTGAATGGCTCTGCAGTCGAATAAATAACATGTTACGTATTTTTTGAAGTATATTGAATTCTGCTTTTAAATACGTTAATATAGTTAATAATATTAACCATAATACTATATTCATGCATTTCGTCATTACCACAGAGGTTATTTTTATTAATATTAAACATATAATATACCGTCTTACCTCGCATACTGCTGCTGTAGCTCTCGGACCGGTTTCGAGTGTCACCCATCTTCAACAAGAAATTATCTAATGAATACTACCTTTCTGATTATATAACCTAAGTACTATCCTATCATCAAAGCGATATGTTATTTAAACCCTTAAAGAAAATGAAGCGACGACTTGACAGACTTGACAAAGACGAAAATAATAGAAAAAGAATTACACTAAATAATAATAACTAAAATAATAATAAAATAAAAATAAAATAGAGTTAAAATAATTAAATAATAAAATCTAGGCAGCATTGGGATAGTAGGTAGGTTATATAATCAGATGGGTAGGACTCCTTAGATCAGTTCTTGTTGAAGATGGGTGACACCCGAAACCGGTCCGACAGCTACAGCAGTAATGTACGAGGTAAGACGGTATATTATATGTTTAATATTTATAATACTATAGTTGATTCTATAGTTTGATGAATGATACTATCAAAACATTAATGTTAATGAACATCCACATTAAAATTCATTTTTAATGTGATATCATGTTGAAATGAATTCACAGTAGCTGTGGAGGACAATGGTGACAGTAAATGCATCACAAATGGAAATTTTTCGAATTAAAATTTTAATTCTTCAGAAAATTATATCTGGAATATGAATACAACTTGATATGCATACTAGCAATTAAACATTCTATAAATGGAGACTGAGTCTACTAAGGCTTCATTTTCATAACTTATTTCCTTACATTTACATATAATTTTCAAAGCGAATACTCGAAACAACAACGATAACTAAACATTTTCAATTCTATCTTTACAAAAATTCTATCATTATTTTAAAAAAAAAACTATATTGTTATTATAATATTTAGATGATCGAAAATAGCTTTACTAGATTGGTGCCTCATAAATTTAATTATTAATTCCCATTATAGGGGCAATGAGATTTTCAATAAAGGCAGATTCATGCTGCCTTGTAACATGGTAAAAATCTGCTGTAGAAAGATTATTGTATTCATGATTTCCTGTAACCTACATGAAGAATTTAGGGGCATGACCCAAATTCCAAGTTACAATATTAATGTCCAATCGTGCTACCTGTTAACTAACATCTGACCTCACATGAATACTCACATTTACATAAATTGATAATTGAGCAGTTCATAAAAAAAAGATAAGTAATTTCTTTTTTTTTTAAGAAAAGTTAATAAAACTCTCTTCAAGATTAAATAATTCACGAATTAAAAACAAAACAAAATAACGTTATAAATAAAATAATTGAGAAGGCATTGAATTGAATCAAGCGAGTCATGCTGAGGTGGCGCCATTTTCTCAATTAAGTTAGCTCTACGCGTGCATTAGTGCTTTTACATCAGTTTAAATTATTCATTGTTTTATTGTTTTGAATGGCTACTTTATTAAAAAACCGCATCAAATAGTAAGTAAAAGTTTTTTTAACATAATTTAGAAAATAATAATTGAAAATATTTAGAGAATGAATTAATAATGTTTTTAATGATTGCCCTGAATTGAAGTTTAGATTTCCTTCATATACAGCTAACACATTTTCATTCAATTAAGTAAAAGTAAATACATTTACATTACATATTACGTTATTAAATTACAATTAATAGTACAACTTACAATAAATATTAGATGAGAATAAGATTTAAACATCTTTTTAGAGATACGGTATGATGAATTAATCACAAAAGTTTTGAATAATAATTAAATTTGTTAAATAAATTTCATTGATTTTTTTTGTTTAAAATTTGATTGTTCTGCATGCCTTACAAACAGTAACATGTGTACAGTAGTGTACATGTGTACAGTAGTACACAGATTTACATTACATTGACATAATATATCAATATAATTGATAATTTATTGATATAACTATAATAATAATAACAACACAAGAACAATAATATAATGTTTATATATTATTGATGATTAATTGATGAAACAAACATAATAAAACTTAGTTTATTGAATACAACAAACAAATTAATCCAATATAAAAAAGAGAATGATCTGTTTGATTCTTTATTAGATTCTTCACAAGAATTGAGATATATATCCTCTTAACCCTTCAGTAGTCATAGTCTGAGCCCTTCAGAATTGACTTCTATCAGTGGAGATAGGTGTGGTGTTGTTCCGTTGACTGTTCATCACAGCCTCTGGCAGCGTATTGCTTAGATCAGAGGTTCCCAAAGTGGGTTCTGTGGAACCAGTTCCTTAACGGACTGTCTGGGGTTCTGTGAAAAACATTTAGTAAAAACATTTTTCTAAGAAAAAATTTTTTGTGGGTATGGATTTATTTTATACTTCTTGCGAATCATGGAACTGAATAATGTTTATAACTACATATACTCATAAGTAGAAGTGGTCCAAATGGTATTCATATTTAGGATCAATCACTCGTCAGTTTTTGGAACTATCTGATTCCAGAATTTCCTGATATTGCAAAAGTAGCAGTTCACATATTACTGTAATTTCCCACTACCTACTTATGTGAAACTGGATTTTCCCTTTAAACTGCCTTAGAAATCAAATACCGAAGTAGACTTAGTGCTGGTGCTGACTTGAGAATCAAACTCTCAACTATAAAGCCAAAAATGATTACAAAACAAACTCTGTGTTAAAAATTGCTAGTAATTCTGTTTTATGTGTTATGCACTTCTGGAAAATATGAAAATTAAAATCTTTTAATTTGGAATTTTTTTTTTCGAAAAATACACATTGCAGTAGTATTACTTTTATAATTGGTTTTAAACATACATACTATTTATAAAACTATATGAAAATATTTATATTATGATTGTATGAAATCATTAGAATCTGGGGTCCCCGGGAACTAAAAAGGGTTCCGTGTCGAAAAAAGTTTGAAAAACTCTAGCTTAGGTGCACAGTGTAGAATCTAGCATAAACACCAACAATCTAACAATATGTACCCCTCAAAACCGCGTCTATCCTGAAGAATGTGAAAACAAAGATAGAATGCACTGTTTATATATCAACTAACAGGTGGTAAGTGCTTACCAGTAAGAGTATAACATTGTTAAGTCGCCCAGGCAGGCTAACCTGCAACCCTCTCTCCTCCCTTCTTGCATGTTATTCTGTTCAAAAAAATTGCACTTGTACTTCCAAATCTACGACTTAAAGACTTTGTGAAAGGTTTGGATTAATAGAAAAGTGTTACGGTTAGTTCTTTTGATAAGACCCAAACGTGCTTTCTAAGTCGTCTTTGTTCACTAATCTTAAATCAGAAAGCTAATATCAAAACATATTTTACTTAATTTTTACATTTCAAATAATTCATTTCTTCATGAATTATATTATTCAGATTTTTTTTTATAATTAAATTCATGTTTACGTGCGATTGCTTTTGATTTAAATTATATGTCTTCCTTTGATGTACAAAAAAAAATATATCACAGTCAAACATGATTAATTCGTATTTACCTAGTGGTGTAGGAATCCCTATGATGTTGGAAACGTGTTTTTAATTAAAATTTGTTTTGGACAAATATTTTTCTGCAGTACGTTAAACTTGCAGCAAGGTTTGATCAAAAAGTTAAGATCCGCTAAACCAATCCAGCAGAAGGGCAACTAACTAACTATCAAGTTAGTTAGTAATCAAGTTAGCAATATCAGGAAATTCTGGAATCAGATAGTTCCAAAAACTGACGAGTGATTGATCCTAAATATGAGTACAATTTGGACCACTTCTACTTATGAGTATATGTAGTTATAACTAACTCAATTGTTGAAGGGCAATTCGATTTATTGTTCCATTTAAATAGTCTTAGAAAACATTAAGCATTGGCAATGGTATGAAAAATAATCCTTAAGTAATAGCTAAAAATGTAGACTTTTTTAAACAACTATAGGATGTAATATATTTGCAAACAGAAATGTGTAGATATTATGAATACTGTTTGACTTACGGCTGGACTGACCACCTTTACTTGTATGATGGCTGAACGGAAATATGAATGCAAGTAATATCACTTTATCTATGCCTTCCATCTGTATCCATATACTTATCGATCTGACTATTATTTAGGCATGTTTTATTTTACATATTTTTGTATTTACATATTTTACAAATGTACATGTTTTCGTAGCAATTGTTCTAACGTTTTCATTGACTCATTACATTTGCATGGATTGAGTTAGGTCAGTTTAGTAAAGATCTATCCTGTTATTTCATGTTCATGCACACTAGACCAGTGTTTTCCAAACTGGGAGGCGCGGACTAGTCTAAAGGGAGCCGCGAAAATTAGTCACAGTAAACAATTTTATAGTGAACACAGTGAACATTAGTATAGTGAACAATTACTGTTAAAGTTTTCTATGTAAAAAAAGATTTTCTGCCTTAGCTGCAATGAAATCCAAATATCGAACTAGTTTAGTTGTAGAAAAAGAGCTACGAGTAGCTATATCGTTAGAAACACCAATATTTGATAAACTTTGTAATAATATCACATCCATCTCCGTATAAATCCGTATCTCCTTAAATATCGTTTTCCATTAGTTTCTATGAATAAATTTTATAAGAGAAAAATATTTGTGTTTTTATTTTATGAAATTTTCAGGGGGAGAGGGCACCAAATGATTAAATATATTTAAGGGAGGCGTAGTAACATCAAGTTAGAAACCATTGAACTAGACTAATCTTAAACTGATTGACAAACATGTTTCGTTCTACATTAACTATTTTGATGCTAATTATATTATAGTAATACGTAAAATAATCTAAATAAGGTAAAAACACAAGTCTGAAAACTAAATTAATATATCTAGTTTGTTAACATTGGTTTTTTGTTTGCATTCCTCCTTAGTAAACAGTGAATGTAACCAAAGTCAATCGGAATGTATATTCGGGACGTTTGCATTGGGTAATGTGTTGAAGGTTTTATAGGGATTAGTTTCTTGCATGCAGGGTTGCGGTTCTTTGTATGACCTCCGTATAATTTAAGCGTCCTAACATGCACATTTGTTTGATTGTTGACAAAAAGTTGGTAAGTAAGAAGTGTTAGGACACCTGTACTTAGCAGTCTGTTGTGGTCAGTTTCGTGGTAGATGATGTCCATACTGCCCAGTAAAATGTTTCTAGTAGTCATTAGAATGACTACAATTCCACACAAAAGATTTTCCACAACGTCTCACAATGTGAAGAATTAATATTTCTTTCCCTATTTTTAATCATTAGTAAATACCACAAAATAAAGAATTAGATTTTTCCAGTAGCTATTACTTTATGGATGCTCACGGTTTGTTATATAGGGCTCTAGACGCTATTTGATACTAGAGTCGCTATCAAAAGATATCGGGCAATTAGTTTAAAGTTACTTTTTATATAAAATCTCATTTATAATGAACATTCTTTGGTTTTTTGAATTGATTTTAAAACGGAATTGAAATAAGCAAGGAAATTTCATTCCAATACTTTTAAAATTTTCCAATAATAGTTGTACTATGTTAATTGCATCCTAATGACTGAATTAAGTTACTGGGGTGGGTATTAGTTTGTCTGTTGGAAAACTACATTCTGACAATGATATAACAAAAACTTTTTTTTTAAAGTAGTTAGTAGGAGAAAAATCACGGAATATTATTTATATGGAAAAATTTTAGTAGTGTCAGATGCAGACGGGAGGAGGTAATGGACTAGATTTGATAGTGTAAATGGAATCGATTAAGGAGCCAAAGCAATTACCAGCCACTGTCCGTCTATACTCAAGGGGCTGGCAGAATGGAATTGATATCTGTCACTTTAAATAATAGTTGAGTTAATTTATTTCTCCTCTATGGCTTTAGGTGTGAAAAGTAAATTAATGTTGATAGTAATAATCTGAAGCTTTGTCGAGTGAAACCAACCTCAGCAGACACCTTGTCTCTGCTCATCGAACAGTAACTTTGGCATTCGCAACTCACAGTTGGATTGTAGATTTTATCGAAAATATTTCAAAGTGCTGTTGTCAAATATCTCAAGTATTGAACGTTTTAACTCTTCTATTAAATTTGTGGTCATCTTTGAGAACAACTAGAGTTTAATTCATAAAAGTGAATTGTGTCAGTTTATTATAAATGCTGTTTTTATGAAATTTTACTGGTTGTCCTCGTTTACCTTAAAAGCCAGAAACACATAAAAGAGACAAGTATTGTCATCATTCTCAATAACATGGCCAATACAGCCTCTTCAGGAGAAATAAAACATAGAAGAATAAAGAAATCAAGTGGCTCACAAACAGAATGCGGAAAAATAACAATAAACAAACAGCTGCTATAACCATGAAGTTTAAAGCCCAAGGAAAAAGGGAAATAATAGAAATAAATGCTCTGAGGCCTTTCAATTTATATATATATATATATATATATATATATAAAGATTTCACAAAAAAACGTGAAATAAAAATCAATGATCAAACCACAATATGAAATGGGAAAAAATGGTTTGACTGTGACTCAGTTGGGTTTTTGACTCTGGCGAAGCACGCTTCTTACGGCTGAAAGTTCTTAGTCTTTTTTCCCCATTTCATACTGTGGTTTCATCATATATATATATATATATATATATATATAAAGATTTCTCATAAACACGTGAAATAACAATCAATGATCAAACCACAATATGAAATGGGAAAAAATGGTTTGACTGTGACTCAGTTGGGTTTTTGACTCTGACGAAGACCGCTTGTTACGGTTGAAAGATCTTAGTCTTGTTTTCCCATTTCTTATTGTGGTTTGATCATTGATATATATATATGTATAATTTTCTATTGAAACGCCTATTTCCAGTTTAACACCTTTTCGAATTTTATTTTTCCAATTTTTCACCTCTGACGGGACAAGATATATATATGATTCATTGATAGATATATATTCCTATATGATTCATTGAAATGTGAACCAATAGGAGAGTAGAATTTTGTAGGTCCATGGGTGCGGTCCCAGTTACCCGCTGCTTAGGGTAGCTTTCGTTATTCCGCCAATGGGTATAGAGGTTGCACAGCCCTCTGTGAAATAAGATTATTGGCTGAAAACACGAGCCTCACTTTGTAGTGAACTGCTGTTCCCTTTCTATTTTTGATTTTTGTGGTGGTTGGGTGTTGGTTTTGTCTATTTTCTACTGCTGGAATTGAATTTATTTTAATTGATACTCTTATTTGTCTTCTATGAAAAGCAGCCTTCATGTCAACGGGGGTAGAGGTTGCACAGTCCCACTTGATTAAAAGATGCTGACACTCGACTCCAACTTCTTCACACAGAGACCCTTTCGAGTTATTGGTTTGGTTATGTTTCCTCTTCAGTCGATTGTTGTTACCGCTATTGATGGATGACTGGTTGAAGGAGAAAACTTCTGCATTGTTGACCTGGTGGTGGTATCTGTGACATGTTTCATTCTCTGGTTATCTTCAGGCCTGAATATATATATAAAGAAACTTAGATATCAAATGCAATTCTTGCAATTCCTAACTCTGCTTTCGTGCTGTGTGCTTGATGATGAGTATACCGTGGAATGGGCTTCATGTGATTAATTATTATTATTATTATTATTAATACTTTCATGTATGTATTTTGATTCTTAAGTCTCTATATTGCATAAGCCTGTTCTGGTCAGGTCAAAGGTTCACACTAGCCAAGGAAATTTTACTTTTTAATACAAGGGACAAGTAAAAGCGCCAGTTTAGCTTGTATCCCGCCACGTTAACTAATTTAGAGAATGAAGTGGTAAAAGGCCTAGATGCCTGTCCACTAATTTGGCATGCACCTTGCTGTGCATGGCTAGCTGACCCTTGACCCTTGAAACTTAGATAATGCCTTTATCTTACATTATATATATACTCTTTATATATATATTTATACACATACTTTTTCGACGAGAATATGATCCGAAACGGACAAATAAAGTTGAATCTAGATGAAGAAATATAGAGAAAGAGTAATTTAGTATCAGTATTAGTCTGCAGTTTGATTGAAGATAAGTGTGACACTACTGTCTTAGAGGATTACTGGTTTAAAGTTATTGAAGGGTTACTGCTCCCCAGTGTTGTGACCTCCACTGCAGCATATTTAATCCCCTAACGGTCCACTGTCGCCCAACCACTTAACGTCCTTGCTTATAACGCTTCAATCGCGACATATCCTTCAAGGACGATAGCTTTTTCAATCATTAACTGTCTTCCTTTTTCTCTCTTTCGTTTTCGGTTATCCGATTCTTTTTCTTTTTTAATAGAAGTATCTGTTCTTAAATTATAACTGGATTTTAAAAACCATCAAGGTTACGGTATTTTTTCCATTATTGAGATGATCCATGCCTTAAGCCTATTTGTATTTGCGTCGTGCTTTGTCAAAACACTGTTATTGTAATAGTTGTGGCTTTAAAGTTGCATTCTTATCTATTGTGGGTTTTTAACGTAAGATTTATGAACGCTACAAACAGTAAAATTACGCCCTATAAGGTAGTACTGCCAGTACAGTAAAATTACGCCCTATAAGGTAGTACTGCCAGTACTTTATAGAATCTTCAGTCGCCTTGCATTCGAGATGAATCACATCCAGTTATTTGTAATATATCAAAATAATTTACCTGTGTTGCCAGCTTATATATATGTATATTGAGTTCTGCATGAGTGTTCCGGATCTGGAACATGATTGGCTATTTCGAACAAATTGTTTTTTCTTTTCCTCTTCGATTTCTTAAAGTTTCCAGCTCTAATAAAAGCCATTCACTCAGTACATCTCTTCCATGAAGTCATCTCTTCCACCGGCATGACAGATATTGGTAGCCTCACAGTCCCTCGTAAAAACCAAACTGTTGTTCTGTGGTGTCAGCTTCCTCACTTGGAGGTACCCTCAGTGTAGTCCTAATTAGTGCCAAAGTTCTGTAGTTGTGGTCTTGTGGAGATTGGAAACTAAAAAATAGAGCGGTTGTCTTCATGCCAGGAAGTGAAAAGGGCTCACAGCCCCTTTTGTAAATAAGAGTACTGGCAGTCAACATCCGCCACGCTGCACAGCACAGTCTCTTTATTATAGGTTTTGTTTTTTGGTGGGTGGTTAATGGTTGGAGGTCGGTCTGTTATTGATGAGATCCTGGTGTAAAGATG